>JABVXU010000863.1:0-17369 GCA_013365365.1 Cruorifilaria tuberocauda
TTATTTAAATGAAGAATATTTCCATTTTATCATCTTTTCTGAGACAAAAAAGAAGAAAGAAAAGTTCCTAATTTCAGTAATCAGTAATTCAGTAATGTCAATTATTTCATTTTGATTATTTCATTCCTCAATTCTTCTTATCAATATCAGAGAAGAAAATATACGCAAAAAAATAATAACTAACTATTAATTAATTAAATATCTAATCAAAAATTAAATTAAATATCTGATCAAAAGTTAAATTAAATATCTAATCAAAAATTAAATTAAATATCTAATCAAAAGTTCAAATTTTACTCGAATTATAAATTATAATAAAAATTAGAAATGAAAAGGTAATCTGACATCGTATGCTTGTTCTGGTAAATTACAGTATATAGAACCATATTCAATGAGACATTCATTACTCTCATCCGTATCATAGGAATAAGTTAGATGGTTCAATACTGTTGTTATAATCGCTATCTTTATCATTGAATCGTGTAATATCGTTGTGAATAACATGATTAATTGTATAATCGAATTATCTGATAATCAATTTAAAATTAATATTGTAATATTAATTTAAATTAAGAAAACGTGAACGACGTGAACAATTCAATGCTAAAACTTTTTTATGCTGAATAAACGGAGAGAATTGATTTACGTGAATTTTTTGCACCTTCACAATCTCTTCTTGTATTATCAACGAAACGTTTTAAAAAAAAAATTATGAAATAGTTTTGAAACAATATTTATGAGTTATAAGAAAAATATAAATTGGAATACGAGAAGAGAGAGTAAGAGAGTATCAGGAAGCATGAAAAGCTTAATTAATAAAAGTTGGAAAAGCTGCTAATTTCATTATTGTAATTGAAGAAAGCAAAAAAATTAGCTAAAATTAGGAAGAATACAAAATTTTTAACCAAAAGCATAAATTTCTTTTAGAAATTACTATTCATTGTTCTAAATGTTTATTATTAGTATTTCTCAATTAAAATTTCAAATTTAATTTTAGATTTAATTTCAGTCCTATATTTAATGAGTCCTTCATTTTTGTATTCTTAATAAAATTAAAATAAATAAATAAACGTTTCACACTTCTATTGTAATTTAGCAATGATCGTTATAAGTTTACCGAAATAATTTACTGAAATAATTTTAAATAGAAAAGAAAAATTAAATTGAAATTATCAATTTTATCAGCTAATTGAAACAAAAGATTAACTTTATTGTAAGTGTTACAAATAAGAATGATAATCAAAATACTTTAACAACAATAGCAATTAAAAATGAGAAATGAAAAAACTCAAACGACCGATCGATTTGAGAATTGCTGAAAAAATTATTTTACTCTAATATTTTTAAAACTAACAATAACAATGTATAATCATTGAAAATTACTTTTTACTGCGTAAAACTGAGTAATTACTTAATTGGAATTGTAAAAAAATTTAAGTCTTAAAAGGTACCAATCGTAATCTTAATCTTCAAAATGTTATAACTCAATTTTTATATTTCATTATTGAAAAGCAAAAAAAAAAAGTTGAAAGCTTTCATTTTTTTATTTGAAATTTTCATTATCTTATCCATCATCTGCACGAGACACATTATCATTTTTTATCTGAGGAGACGAATTTGACAGTTATGTCAAAATAATCCGATAAGCTTCAATTTCTTTTTTAATTCTGAAATTTATATTCGCCTTTAATACATTTAACATACAAAATATAACTTAGATTTTAATTTCAAAGTTTCAAACTTTTATAAAAGTTCAATTTATTGCTTTATGCACAATTGCATATTTTATTTCTTAATTTTTATCTTTCTTCATTGAAAAAAAGAGTTTAAAACTTCCATCAATTCTGAAAAAAATTTCGGAAATTTTCGTAGATCTAATAATTGAAAATAATCTCTGATAAAACTGATAATTATCCAGTTTTTCTAACTGAATATTTTAGATATAATATAAGCAAACTTTCTATCTATTAAATTACTATTTCGTGTTTCATTTTTATGAAGTTAAAAAATGAGATAAGTTATGATTAAAATAAAAATCATACTTTTTTGTTCCAACAGCAGATAAGTTAGGAAGAATAAAGTACGAGATTAACTCATAAGTTAGGAACAATAAAGTACGAGATTAACTCATAACTTTGAACTGAATTGAAGATTAAATTTAGAAAAAAAGGATGATGAATGTTTTGTGCTGAATTTTTGAATGCATTGAAATAATATTTTTGTAAATAAACAAAGAAATTGAAATAATTTTTTTTTAAAAAATAAAATGATTATTATTAAATTAAGCATGCTCAAAATTAAACTATCCTAAATTTGATCTATTTTAAAAACTTCCGGATCATTTGGATATTGTCTCGGTGCAAGAAGAATTGTAAATTTACTTTGCTAGTACTTTAAATAGAATTGGAAAGAATTGAAATTGGAAATTTCAAAATACATGAGAAATATTATTTAAACCTGTTCAATTACGAATCGATTAACTATTTGTTAAATAATCAAAGACAAAAAAAAAACAAACAATAAGTAAGTAAAAAAATTAAATAATAATGGATTAAAGTAACATAATAAAGTAATTCCTAGGTAGGGCTCAGGTTATAACAAATCATTGAAAATGTAACGAATTACTGATGTGATAAAGTTTTTGTAAGATATTACTTTAAACTAGAAATAATAAATGAAATCTCGATAAATATTCGTAAATAAATATTAATAGATTTTTGTTCTAGATTTTATTCATTCAAAAATTCATAACTAACAAAAAAAAAATAAATCAAATGTTAAATTCACTCATTCAAATTTCATAAATATTAAATTTTCATTTGATAGAAAGTAATTGTCAATAATATTTTGCAACTATTTTCATCAGATAATTTGAAAATGCTTTTTTTCTAAATATATTTCTTGCAAATCTTTGATAATTTCAATAAATTATCAAATTTTAAATGATTTTTTTTTCTAGAAAAAATTTTTTACTTCACTGATAAATGATAATAGTTTTTAGTCTAATTTATTGTTAATTGCTTATAATTGCTTTAAAGTCGTTTATACTATAATTTATAATTTTTTGTTTTCTTTCACGCTGAAATTTTCCATTGCAAAATTCATTAGTTAATAATTAATTAATTAATTAATAACTACTTGTTAAAATATGATGGTAAAACTTTATAATAGTAAAACTGTATGATTATCATTATCCAGTTATGATAGTAAAACTGTATGATTATCATTATCATTATCCAGTTATGATAGTAAAACTGTATGATTATCATTATCATTATCCAGTTATGATAGTAAAACTGTATGATAACAAAATTAAAAATATATGACAATTTTTTGTTATTCTTTTTTTAATAATAAAAAATTATTTTTTAATTATTTTTAATTATTATTTTTTAATAATATTAATAATTAAGATAAATTTTTTTTTAAATTACTTATTGCAAAGAATGACGAAGGAATAATTTAAAAGGATAATTAACTAATTAATACTGATAATTAAATAATTAAAAACAAATAAAGCTAACAAATAAGAAAAAAAATTCAACTGATAAAATATAGCTAGCATATATAGTGATAAAAATGGGAAATACATGGATATCAAATAAATTAATTAAGATTAAATTAATTAATTATCAATATCGATTGACAATAAACAACATTTATTTATCATTTAACATATCATTTAGAAATATGAGATTAAAATTATTCTCAATCATTTTTCGATCCTTATAAATTTCTTTGATTGTTTTTATGCTGTTTGTTTTTGTTTTTGTTAAGGATGATCAGTATCTTTTTGGTGGTTAGTTGCCTAAGGCTATATCTACTTGTACTTCTAGTTCTACTTCTACTTTTACTTACTCTTGCAATGATTTTCCAGTTTTGAAAGGACAAATTCAAGATCACTTAAATATAGATATTTTACTCATTTCAGGAAACTCTTCTTTCCAATTTTGAAAAAGCTGATTTGATAGGAAAATTCAAATGAAAGTTTTTATACAATTTATTATTTCTGTTGATATAATTTGAGAAAGCGATAACTTAATTGATTGTGTTATAATAATATGAACATGAAATTTGATTATAACGATTTTTAAGTTATATGTGAAATGTAAACTATTAAAAAAACTTTAATATGATACAATAAGTTATTTTAATCAATAATTTTCAAGCATTAAATAAAAAAAGAGTTAAAGTGAAACATTTCCGAAACACTCGATTAATTTATTAATATTAATTAGTTAATTAATATCAGTTATAGGTGTGCGGGTGAAATATTCACATTAATTAATTGAATGAAGGATGGATGAAATCATTACAATATGAATCGAATTTAAATATTTCGATTCGTTGTACTCAACAATAAATAATAATTGCTTAGCTTAAATTAAGGATTATCACTGAAACATTCTAAATCGTTCCTTCCTTTGCAGACCTAATAAATTTATTACTAATATTGAAGGTCAATTTTTCCTGTTAAGCATATATATGCAGGTAACTGAATAATGTTAAGCTTAAGCCTAGAATGAAGTTAAGCTTAAGCATAGAATGAATTTGAACATTTAGCTAAATAAAAATAGGATGTAATTATTATAGTAACATAAATATTATTGTGTAATATTAATCACAGGATAATTTTAGTGATAGCAAAAAATCAATAATTCAATCAGATATTGATTGTTTCGTAATTTTTAAATTATCTTTCTCTGCAATTATTCAATTTTTGCGTGGTCATTTTTGTTTTGCGACAGCTGTAGCACTGGGCTACTACCGAAAATGATTTGAAAAAAATGTTTAGAATTAATTTATTCACTGATAAAACCATTGATGCTTACTTTAAATTATTTCATACTTTCCAAAGTAATACCTTCCTTAATTAACCTAAAATCCTTACTTTAAGCTAATTCACATATTATCTAAATTCTTATCATTCTACTTATCAAATATCCATTTCCAATTCTATTCACGTAATAATTGACGATTTAATACTCCTTGAGAAATACGTCAAACTATACGAGATTTACGTGTTGCGCAAAATCACTAGTAATTGAAAGATGAGTTAAAGCGTCAAATTTCGTCACAATTCCGCAGAGTACTCGTATTTTAGGAAAGGAAGAAAGGATTTTATCACATTTTTCATACTTTACCTATCGATACGATACATCCAAAATATAAGTTGATAAAATTGATAAAAGTTTGTGTGATAAAGAGGATGATGCAAAAAAATTTTTAGTACTTTATTCAAACAACACTGATTGTTCGAGAATAGCATGTACACTCAGATAAAATTAAATTTTTACAAAAATCAGTAAGAGTGTAGAAGAAGCCTAAAGGATGAAGACATAGCACTTTTGATTTTTTTAATTTTTTTAGATGATCAGTCGAGATATACGAGAGGAATATGAAAGGGTGAAAGGTTAGCTTTATCTAAAATATTAAAGGGAATATGGGAATTCGAGAGTCTCATAAATCATGTATTGCTTCTTTGCCATTCAAATCAGTGCGTTTCCGCCATTATCGGATCAACCGCTTTTATCCGCAGGTGGTTCCGATTTCACCATTCGTGCACACTTTGCTGGTGGTATATCCGTAGCACCTGTCTCATCGTCATCATCTGAAGCTCTCTGACGACGTTTCATCGCCGTTTTCTCCTCAACTCCACTCTGATAATTTTAAAAATTTTATCAATTTTTATCAAATACAGTAATTCATTAAAAAAAAAATTTTTACATTTGATAGTAAATGTGATAAAATTTGATGGGTTAAAAATTTGTTTCTAAAAAAAATAAATATTCATAAATTTACATCATTATGAAACTCGATTCCAATATAACGATTGAGATGATACTGGTTCCGCAGCGTGAAACGATTATATGACGCATTTAACGGATTTAACATCTCCTCATCCGATTCCTCATGGAATTCTGGTTGAGCGATAACCTTCAAATCTGGTGGTATTACATTACCAATATCTGACGAAATCAAATTTTCCATTTCGATTTCCATTTGATCGTCAGGATCTTCCAGGAAAGTCGTATTGAATACGCTTTCGTTTTCATCATCCAAAAATGGATTATAAAACATTGTACTGCTATGCGATGAACCATGACGATTGTCATTCATGATTTCACTGAGATGAAACGGTGAGGTGGTTGTAACATCAGTGAAATCAGGATCAGACGATACAGCAGTACTGCAATCATCACTGATACCACTTTTTAGCTCCATACCTGAGTTGTTATTCTTCTTAATCGGAGTGCTGGAGCAGAGTGGCGGTGGTGGATTGGTTGGTGAAAAATCCGCAATCGGTGCCGAGGTGTTATCACCTTGCATAGCAAATGCATCAGGTGGTCCTTTGGCAAGAATCTTATCATCGAAATACATATCCTCTCGAAGTAATTGAGATTTGCTGACAGCTAACCGAGCGTCAGAGAATGATAATTGTATAAAAGTGATCAAATCAACTTAATTCATCTATTTATAGATTTTAGAATAAAACTCTTATGAATATTTCATTTCCGGTAATTTTATGCAAATTTTTATCGATAATTTTATAGAAATTATCATAATTACTTTGTAATTTTAATATGCAAATTTCAAATGTTTATTTGAAAGTTTTTGTTCGTTTTTTTTTTTGGAAAATTAACATAATTCTTTTGAGATTTGTATTTTTTTTTCTTAATTATTTATTTCTCATATTAATTTTATCATTTAAATTAAATCAATCTTTATTAATTAAATTATTCAATTACTTATACTTTTGCTGTTTTGTTTGTAAATTTTAATGCAAAAGAAAAAAAACAACGAAAAGAAGTATTTCGCTGATAAACAAAAATTTAAAAAATATAATTTATATGGAGTAATTTTCATAAAGTAAACTAATTTTTTCTAATTATTCATAATAAACAAATGAATTTCACTTTTTCAGAGAGAATTTGATTTGATTTAAAATTTGATCTGATTTGATTTAATCAGTTTGATTCGATTAATTAAATTGATTTGATTTAATTAATTTAATTTGATTTACCTGAAATTATACAACAAACACTAAAAGCCATTCCTTTTATTAAAGCTTTACTTTTATTGATAGGAAAAAAAAACAATTTATGATAAACATTGCAAGATAAATGATAACACTGATTAAATATTTTAATTATTTAAAGAAACAATAGCAGCACCGATACATATATCTTTCATGTAAATATAATTATTGATTGACAATTGATAATTTGATAAATTAAATTTTAAACAAATAAATTTTAATAAAATTCTTCAAAGTAGAAAAAAAAAAACAATCCACTTCTACGATTTGCTGTACTGACCGAACAGGGTAAAATTTCACGAAGGTACAATAATTGTTAATAAAAAATATTCTGAAATTCAAATCATGAAGATAATATTATACGAATAATTTTAAATATTTTATTATTTCACTTCCAATTTAGCTAATTTTAATTTTAAAATAAAAAATCAAACTTTTCAATAAAAAGATTTATTTTTAATAGGAGAAAGAAAAAGATTGAAATATTAGCAAAAATAGCACAAAATGTTAATGATTGTGATCAAAGTATTAAAGTATCATATTTATCAAATTCTAATAAACTATGATAAAGTTAAGATTACATTAATTCATTTGATAAGAAAGCACATTTAAAAATAAAAGGTAAAGGATTAAAATTAAATTTTTAATTGTAATAATTAAAGATGAATGATAAAATAAAAGATTAGAAGTATAAAGTTTAATCAAAAGATCAATTATGAATTTTAAAATTTTGTAACAAGTTTTTTTTCTCTAAATGAAAAAAAAAACAATATCAAAAGAAAATTATTCGATGCTTTGCTTCAAATGATAAGTTATCAAATTTTTTCTGTTAACAATTTTTCTACAAATATAAAAAAGACGGGAAGATTACACAGATATCAGTAATAAACTGATTGTTAGCAATATAACTTATCAAAAATTAAACGATTTACAATCTTAGGTTTTCTTTTCTGATAACCCGATCAATAAATAATATATGAAGAAATAAGAATATTACTGGATAGCTCTGAGATTTATGCAATTCAGGTTAAAAATAAGTTTTAATTTATGACAATGATTGATAATAAAATTCTTTTTTTTTTCATTTTTTGAAGATATGATTGAAAGCATTTTTTTTACATTTTAGTATAAAAAGTTAATGGAAAATTAGCAACCTAATTAGTTTCCGTCCATGCTTTTGCTTCAAATGCTTCCTGCTCCTCGGTATCCGATTCATCGCTATGATAAGGTGATACGGATCGACTTGTAGTCGGTGTTGATGGTGCCGAAGTTGGACGTGACATTTTCTTTACAGTTTCTTCAATTACCTGTTTGAAATTTGGATGTGTAACTTCCAGTGCTTTTCGTCGTGCTTCTCGATAAAACTAAATATTCACATTTAGTGTAAACAAAAAAGTAAAACAGAAAATAGATTGCATTTTTTTTTCATTCTCAATTTTAGTTGAAAAAAAAAATTATTATCATTTTTTTAAAATTGAAATTATCAATAATATCAAATGATATGATAAATTTACTGTTCCAAGAGTTTTCCAATCGATAAGTTCACTAAGTCGTTCCGTTCGATTTCGCATAATAATACGTTGACGACGTGAAAGCAATCTATAAATTATATTTTGAAATTTTATAATTAATCATAATAAATCCAAAAATTACAATTAATTTCGTAATTTCATTTTAGCATTTAAAACGCTCAAAAGTTTCTCAACTTACGTGAAATCATAAAGAGTTTTTACAAGCTCATCAATTGATTCATTTGGTTCTTTGTACCGACGATCAATAACAAAAATCCCGAATGCATGTGGATCCTGAACTTGCTCTTGAATGAAGCATCCAAATCCCGAGAGATTTGTTGTAACTGATGGAACACCCATAACTGTACATTCAGCTTAAAATAAGTTAATAAATTAATTAGATCAAGAATAATTTTAGATACTAAAAAAAAATGTGATAAAAAATGAACAGAATATCATACCAGGTGTATAACCCCACGGTTCATAATAACTCGGGAAAACACCCATATGACAACCGCGAACAAAATCTTCATAATCCAAATTCATTAAAGGTGAAACAGATGAGAGAAATTCCGGATGGAATATTACCTTCAAATACATTTCTTTTTAACAACTAATATTAAAATATTGAAAGTTAGTAAATGTAAGCATTGAAAATTGATTAGATCAAACATACTTTAACACGATCAAACGGTTGATTTATAAGTTGCGTACGTCGGAAAGCATTTAATACGGGATCACGTGTATCATCAATCATATTATGCGTACATATCGGTGGCAAATTATCACGCTTAAATAAAAAATAAAGCAAATTTAACAAATGAATCAGAATTTAATAATAAAATTCGGTAATGAATTTTTGAAATGATTCTAAATTTTCGAATTCAAAAATTTTTTTTCCAAAAATATTTATACCATAACTCTTTTCTAGTTCATAATACTTCAACAAGTAAGTTTACCTTTGCACTTAATATGCAACGCTTTAATTGGATACGTTCATCCGGAAGTAGCAAATCTTCCATTTCCGGTATACGACCTCTAAATATTTCCAATTTTATTTTTTATTCTCTTTTTAATTTATAGATATTTCTAAAATATTAATCTCCGAAAATGTCCGAAAAAGAAATGATTTTAATTTTCCTCTTTGAATTTAACATCAAGTTAATTAATGTTTAGCAAAGATAATTTAATTAATAAAAAAACCAAAGCCACAGGTGAAAGGTAATTCCGATATATATATTATATGATATCAACCACCTTTCATTTTAAAAAATCAATAAGATTTGATAACAAACAATACCGCAAAGAAGATGAACTTTTCTCAATGAATATCAGGTAATTCTATCATGCTTAATATCATGCTCGAACAATTCCAATATTCTAACTATCCATTAAGCAAACATTAAATCTATGATTTAAATTTTTAAAATACTATGAAAACTTGTTAACTTTTTACAAAAAGTCATACAAATTAAAGCTTTACAAAACTTATAACTGTAAGAATAACCTGAAACCTGGAAAAAGTATTCGTAATGTTTTTCATAAGATAACATTTCATTTCAAATAACAGAAATTAAGAACGCCTCTCTCCGATTATTACATTTTTATCCGAATGCTCTCAGCATAAATGGAAAAAAGTTTCAAATGCTTAAACAAACTTTAAGCATGCTTCGAACATTCTAGATGCCAAGTTCTCTTTTATCCTCGATATTGTACTATGTAATTGCTTACAGACTGCTTGACCTTTTAACGATTCAACATTGAATGAATTTGCTGCAGCCGGATAAATAATAAATGCAACTACGGTGACATCCTTACAATTGGAATCAGTTGATGTCTAAATTAAATATCATCATTTTATCAATGATCAATATCAGTATCGTCTTATCAGTGATCAAATCAGATTAGAAAAACCAAAATCTTATAATACAAAATGTTAAATAGATGATAATATTATAATGATAATGTTGATGATAATAGATGATAATATTATAATGATAATGTTGATGATAATAGATGATAATATTATAATGATAATATTATAATGATAATATTGATGATAATAGATGATAATATTATAATGTTAGAAAGTCTTTATGTAGTAGATATGCTAAGTTAAAAGAGCGCATACTTTATTCTATCTTATCATCTTCAAAGGATAACTGAGATTTGATTTATCACTTGTTTTATTCACCCGATGATAGACTTATCAATTAATCCATATATTCTATAATTTTTAATCTGTGAATTGCCCATTCCAAATAGCTTACTTTATCAGTTAAAGAAAAAAAAAACTAATATCTAAATAGAAGTATAAAATAGAGTTAAATGAATATTTCTCTTGATTGATTTACTTCTAAGTTAAAATTAGGAGAGAAAAACTTTCATAAGATTTAATTAAACGTTAAAATAATCATTAAAAATATATGAATAAGCAAGAAAGACAGGTAAAAATGAAATAAATCATTAAAACTGTCAAGTAATTAATATTGATAACATACCTTAAGACGATAATTTAGTAATTATTAATGATAACTTACCTTAAGTCGATAATTTAGTAATTAATATTGATAACTTACCTTAAGCCGGTAATTTAATCGTGCCAATGCTTCGATAAAAAAATCACCACCTTTATTTGTGAATTCATAGCGTCCGGCAGTAAAGAGATATATTGTTTTATCCAAATTAAAATCGTAATGTCTGAAAATAACAATTATTACGTAACATCTTCTAGTACAGCCGAATATGTGATCGAAATTTAATTGTTTAAAAAATTTTCACTTGAATAACTTCTAATGATATCAAATTCACATAAGGTATGAGTTTTTTTGTACGAAGCAAAAGCAAAACATTTTTTATCCAATCAAATTAGTTTTGAAATTATTTTATCGTTTATTTATAAAATTGATGAAATTTTTGAATAAATAATATCAAACCCATAAAAATGTCCACGAATAAAATCATGAATTTTCTCTTTAGCAACTGAGTGCAAATTTTGAAATTCATGTAAAGCTGCAAATTTAACCACATTCAAACCATTTGGTGTTAAAATATCCGGTTTTCGTTTAACGAAATGTTGTGCTTCAAGACCTGTTATTTCACTGCAATCAAGAAAAAAAAGAGGAAAAAAAAAGATCAGTTGACTTAAATTCTTTACTTTACTATACTTTAGTTCACTTAATAATAGTAATAATTAAATTTCATATTTTTAAAAAAGAAATTTATGCTTTTTAAAAATTTTTTTTTGCGACTTTAATATTGTTGCAATGGAAAGAATATCACTCGAAGAAATATCAATGATAAAAATTTAAGAAGTAAAGGAAAAAAAAAACAAATTTTATCTAATTCATTCCCTATTTGATTCTTTTCTATTACATATTTCTTTATTAGTTTACTTAAATTCTTTACTTTAGTTTACTTAATAATAGTAATAATTAAATTTCATATTTTTTTAGTATAAAAAATATTGAAATTCATAAAAATATGACAATAAACTTTATTCCTTTTAAATTATACCATTTTTCATTAACTTACCTTTTTTGCTTACATTTACATTAACTTACATTTCTGCTTACTTACATTAACTTATATTTGGATAACGAATAGCGAAAATATTAAAATGTTAAAAGCGATAAATAGCCAATGCCAACCTTACAGTTGTGAAAATATGTGCTAAATTAGCTGCTGCTCTTTCAATACAATATCTATGATAAATTTGGCGTGTTCCTGCTTCTCGATCAATATCAAACTGAAATTTCAATTTTATTTGATTATTGCATTCCATTAATTACTACTTTTAATTTTTAAAATTTTATTTTAATTAGATAAAATTTGAAAACAATTAAATTTAAACGATTGTTTTTTCGTTTTTTTTTTTGATCAAAATTTTATCTAATTTATCCACCATCTATCAGTATCAAATAATTTACTTTATCATCCAATTTTTAAAGTAACAAATTAAATCTTACTAAGTATATGATCTATTAAAAATAACTAAGTAAAATTATATGAAAGCTATGAAATAAGTTTAGATTATTTAATCTTATCATGGATAATACTCTTGTTAAAGTTCAACTAATTAATGGAATAGGATGAAATACTTGAACAGATCTGACCTGATATATTCTTTAGGTAAAAAAAAAAAGCGTATTAGGAAAATTTTTCAAACTTTATCAAGATTGTTGTAGAGATCTGCACCGGAAGCACAAAGATATCTGCCGAGTAAGGTTGCATGTGTTGTAAAAATTGTTGAAACGTTCGTTTTCCACAACCTGAAATAACAAATTATTAGTTCGAACCTGATTTATTTTAAAGCATTTTTTAAAACGAAAAAAAAAATTACTCCAAATATTGATTGATTATATTCATTATAAGATTTTAAAATATAATATTGCTAACAAGTTAGCAGTTCCAGAATTATTAAAGCATAAATTTTGATAAATGATAAATTTGATAAATGATAAAATCTCTTATCAATTCATTATTGGAAAGAATGATAAAATGGAAACAGTTTAGGTTGGAAATTACTAATGAGTAATTTATCAGTTTACTATTTTCACGTAATAATTATCATTACCTGCATAAAATAAGACCAATACCAGCTTGCCATTCATGAAAATGTGCAACACACAATGGTTGATAATCTTCAATTGCCGATAAATACTATAATATTAAATTATTGATAAAAAAAAATTTACAACTTTCTAATTTAGCTAATTTGAAAGATTAATGCTTAATCAATAAAAAAAGAAAGAATGAGAAATTAACCTTCTGAATGAATATTGCAACCATGAAACCTAGTATGACAGCATCATTTGATTCGCTATCATGATATGGTATACCAATTTTACACGAATCCCATAGCTGAAATATTTTGCTAATTAACTGATTAAAATTATCGGCTGATCAATCTGTAATCAAAAAACAAAGTTATTATTTGAAGAAATCAACGTTCAATCATTATCAAATCGCTAAAAGTGATAAGATAACGTAACTTTTATCATATGATTGATAATGACTGATAATGAGTAATATGAAGAACGTAATACAAACATAAGATATATGTAAGAATTTTTGTAATTAAAAAAAATTTTCATTAACTAATCTCAAATTATTCTTTTAATATAACCTCTAACCTCTTGTTTCCATTGATCAAGCTTCCATGCAGCTGAAACTATATCAAATAGTACTACTTTTGGATAACCATCAATTAGCCATCTACCATAATAAGCCTTAAAAAAAATTTTTTTTTAATCAGTTTATCAATATATGATTATTATTAAATGATGGAAAAAGTAGCAAAATCATAAAAATTCCATCAAAATAATACCTTAAAGCTAAGTTCTTTTAATTGATCCAATGCATATTTTAATGGTGATGAATCAGGTTGTAAAATTTCAACCTGAAATTTCACATGATTAAAATAATAACAAAATAAATGATAATGATATCATGTGTTTGCTTACTTCTAACTTTACTCGCTCTTCCTTATATGGTCCCAACATACAGTACTGATCACCTAATTCTTCAGTTGTTACCGATGCTTTTGTTCGCAATACTGTATATATTCCACCAACTGTAAATATTAATTTATAATGCCAATCTTTATTTATTTTAAATTTAACATTAATTAATTAATTAATAGTACCAATATTTTTATTTTAAATTTAACATTAAATTATAAAAATTGCCATTTCTGAATAACAGATTCGCACTTATCTTCTCGAAATTAGATTTAAATAAATTTAAATTAGCATTAGATAAAATAATTGATAATTTTAACCTTTATTAGCTACTTCCCAAGAGCATTCAAAAACGAAACGACCTTCTCGACGAGCTTGCTCGCCATGATCCATTTCGACAACCATAGCATTTTCTAAGCTCTATAAAATAAAATTAAAAAAAAAACTCCATAATTGCTCGAATACTTTTTAATTAATTAATTAATTAACCAATTACAAATCAACAACTTATTAAATCGATTTGTTTGTTGAATTTTGAAATTAAAATTCAAATTTTTTATCAAAATAAATACATACACTAACCTTACATTTCACTCCAAAATTACTTATTCTTATTGTTATTGATTAATTGGTTAAAGGAATAAAACAAGTTTCTTTCTTTTTGAATTCAACAAATTATCTTACCGAAAGTTCTTTAACAATTTTCGTCTGCGTAAGTCTACGTGATAAACGTCTTTGTGGCGTTGTTGATCCTGACATTCAGATGAATTCTGAAGGAAGAAATTTAAAAATGAAGAGAAATTTCATAAATGATAAAAAAAGAAAGACGAAATCATTTCAAAATTGATAAAATAAATTTTTACTGTTTCAGTAAAACATATTGAATTATTTTTTTCAACCTATTTTCCTGATCTTCGATCTAATCGATAACTTTCATCATTCCAATCTTTCTCTTACACTTGTTTTTTTTTTTTTTCATTTCACATCATTCATTTACTCACTCATGTTGTTTTTCTATTAATTGATTAATTAATTAATCTTACAAACAATATTAGTATTTCATTTTTTAGCATTTCAATTCCTATCATTAACTTTAAACAACTATTATCTTTGCTTTATAGAGAAGGAAAAAATCAATCAATCAATTAATTAGTAATAATTAATCAATTAATTAAGAAGTTTAAAAAAATAAAAATTTACAGATATAAAGAAAGGTAATAGTAAAAATCGATTTTTAAGCATTAAAAAATATAGCAATCATTGCATTAAAGCATTTCATTCATTCATTCATCAAAAGTTTTTTCAGTTTCGTTCTTTTTTTTTTGCTATTTTATTATTGTTATGCTTCTAAATAAAATGTTTATTTAATTGCTAATTCGAAATACCTTTCCTTAATTAGTAATAATCAATTAATTAGTTAACGCTTTTAATATTTTATATTTTTATCTTTCTTTTTTTGTTTTATTTAATTTCAAAATATGATCAATTTTTACATTTCCGCTTATTCCTATTATCAATTAATGCTATTTTTTTGTATAATCATTGGTTTGCAATCACTAATTTATTTTATCTTACTTTCCTTTATAATCATTCGAAAAAAAAATAAGTAACTGAAATAAGTAGAAAATAAAAGTAGGATAAGTAAAAAGGAATCGGAATCATTAAATATACGAAGCAAATAAAAATAATAATGATATTGGTTTAATGAAGTTGGAACAAGGTTGACCTTGAAGTTAAAATTCTGAAACTGGTTTTGAAACTTCATTTTCTCTTTTCAAATATAATATCAAAGGTATATAAATTCAAATAATCACGTAATACGTAAACGTACAAGATATAATCAAACAATAAGAGCTAAGTTAAATAACGTAAAAAAAACGTATAAGGAAAAAATAATTATCGAGTTCATATAAATTCAATAACTTTTCCCCTTCTAGGTTAACATTTTTTCTTCTTTTTGAAATAATTTATGCTTAATTTAAAGAACAAAAGCGAAAAATAAACTTAATCAAAGGTAGCATTTCTTAAATTCAACTTCGTGAAACAAAAAAAAAACTTTTAACATAAATAAACTATGTAATTAGTCTGGATAGCGTTATTTATTAATTATGATTTATGAAAATAACGCAAATGAATCGCTAGTAACACGTGATTCGGTAAACAGCATTGACGGAAATTATGACGAAAGTAAGCCTTCATTTTCTGTCATACAAATTTTTACATTTTAAAAATAACTTTTATTGAAATTAATTATAAATTTAACAGTAATTAATAGTGTCTTAGAAAAACAAAGAATAAAGTTTATCGATCATAAATCATGATCATTTGCGTTTTTCACAAATTATAGTAAAGTGTTCCCATTTTAATTATTGTTTGAAATGAAATATTTCACAATGAAATCAACATTATAGAATAGAAATCAAAAAATAAATAAATAAATAAATAAATATATTTCTTTGCTTATCCTAACAATCTTATTATAAATACAATAAATAATGGACTGAAGGCTAATTTTCACTACAAATACAAATTTTAGAGACTAAAAATTTCCCGAAATTCTGCTTAGTTTTTAACAAAAATTCAATAATTATAAGGAATTAAAATAATTAACTATTAATTACTTACTACTAAACTAAATATCTAACTATTAATATTTTTTATTGAATACTTAATTTCTATTTAGATACCATTTTGATATGCTAAAGCTTCAAAATAGTAACAAATGAAAAAATTAGGATAAAGCTTCAAATAGTAATAAATGAAAAAATTTGGATTAAAATTAAGATCTTTGAAATTTGATTGACATAAATGAAATAATAGCATTCCTATTGCTTGAAAAAAAATTGAAAGAAATAATGTAATCAGGTATTAATGAGTTATTGTACAGTACAATTCATACGAATTTAAAATTTAAACTGTAGTATTTCAATAGCAATTTTTTTTTAGTAAAAAAAAAGAAGTTAGGAAATGATGGAAAGTTGTTAGGAAGTAAGTTTTCTTCACTTCTCCGTCATCCAAACTAAGAAACTACTGAAAATCACCCATTTATTTTTAGTTGATGATTTGAAATGTGAATTGAAATAAACAAAAAACGAAAAAATATGGATTACACAGCTGTTTGAACAATATCATTTCATACGGAAAAAAAAAGAAAAGAAAAAAGAAAGAAAGAGGAAGAGAAAAAAACATTTCAAAAAAAGAAAAAAAGCGAATTGAATTAAACTTAAAATTTTTAAAAGAAAATTTCTCACCTCATCTTAACTATTTCATTATTCTTGTAAATTTAGAAGAAAGCATTTAATTTCAATAATATAATTTAAATTATCATATTACAAAATACAAACATGTTAATAAGAC
>JABVXU010000864.1:0-17316 GCA_013365365.1 Cruorifilaria tuberocauda
AACTAAGAAAAAAATTTTCTGCTTAATATCGGCTTACTCTCGGCTGTAAATATTAAGCATGCATGATTATTATGCAATTTTCTCAATCTCTGCCACACAATATTTCACTTATATTATTGTTAATCGTGTCTCTCTTATCCGCAAACTATTTTTCTATCGCATTTTCTTAATTTCTAATGAAATCAAGTACTTTTTCTCATTTCCGGTGTTTCTGTTCATTTTTTCAATAAATCATTTTTTACTCTTATTCATCTTCAATACATTTATAAAGCAAATACTAAAAATAAACTTTATATTCTAGAAACCTGAATGAAATATTTCATCGAATATCAGGAATTAAATTAAGAATATTCTTCAGTTCCAGATTTTGCATAATAAAATTTTTTTAAGTGTCAAATGAAATTATCAAATCTGTCTGTAATTTTTTTTCTGATATTAAAGGAATATGGCAATCGCATTTTAATTTATTTTTATAATTTTTAATTTTAACCTTCATTATAACTTTAATTTTAATTTTAACTTTATTTCGAGAACATCTTTACTTTTTTTTTCTCCTATTTCGGTTTATTTTTGTATTTTTAAAAAAAAAATTTAATTTTAATTTTTAATTTTAACTTTAACTTTATTTCAGGTACACTTCTGCTTATTTTTCTCTATCGCATTTTCATCTGATAGCAGTATAAATTTAAAATTTAGGTGGAAAATGTTTCAACAGTAGAAAAGAAATTTTTTAATTTAATTTTAATTTTAACTCTAATTCGAACATGATGATTTTATCTTTTTTCTCGCATTTCATCTCGATTTTGTAATTTTTAACTTTAATTTTAATTTTAACTCTAATTTGAGTATACGTTTGTTTTTTTCTCTATCCCATTTTCATCTAATTAGCAATATTTTACTCCGTAAAAATGTTGAAATTGTACAAAAATTAAAAATCTAAGTGGAAAATTATTCAATAATGAAAAAAAGAATGAAAGAATCTCAAGAATTTAATTTATCTCTTAAAGTATACATTTATCTAAAAAGCCTGTTTTCTTTTTTCTCTTTCATTCTTTCTTTTTGTTAACTATTATTTCAATTTTTTCTTTCTTATTTCCTCAATTTCATCAAAATTTAAATTAAAAAAAAAAAAAACTTTTCTCTCAAAGAATTGAAGAAAACAAGTCAATGAAAAGAGAAACAAAGCTCGGAAACTAAGCTCATTAAATGATTTATAGCTTATTTTTTCCTCCTTTCATAGCTTTACTTCAATTCTCCTTTCCTGAAATGGTACTTAAAATGGACTTAATGTCACAATTCAACTCTTTTGAACTCTTTTTAAATACTTTCAAATAAGGCAAAAAAAAATGTTTCAAGTTATATTTCTTCCAAATTCTAGTTTCTTAGCTATATTCTACAAATATAGCTAAGAAGCTAGAAATGAGATGAGATGAGTTGATCGCACTTTCTTCGTTTTTTTTTTTCTCCGTCAAATATTTGACGTTAAAAAAAAAGAAAGTAAAACGAGAACAAAAATGTCACTTCAAATTGATCGATAATTTGCTTTGCAAAAGAAAAAGTATACTTATTAAAACTTTTACAAGTAATCCTTTCAATTATTCTCACTTTATCATAAAAGTATCATATATTATTTTGCAAGATCCGGAATAGCCTGGAAAAGTCTGGAATTACCGAACCGGAAATAATAGCATTTATGAAATTTTTATATTATTTATTAAATATCGAGTGCAATTTGATTGTTTCAGCACAATAGCAATGATCATGATAATTTTCAATTATTCTACATAATAAATATGATTTATTTTCAAATAATAAAATTCAAATAAGTCAAAAATTAATTTAATTCTTAAAATTAAGTATTGAAATTCAAATAACTTGAAATTAACTTCATCATGATTATATCATTGCGGAAATTTATATGCAGCATAATCATCATATCATTCTTATCAGTCCTGAATGAAAAAAAAATTTTATAATATTAAACGAAGTTAAACAAAATTTCCTCTTTTTTCAAAGTCAATTAAACGGAAGAAAAAAATAATCGATTCAATAAATTCTACAAAAATAATTGAATTAAAATTTAATTTTTATCTTAATTTAAATACTGAAATTTAATTGAAAAATTTATTTGAAACACTTAATCGAGAAGAATAAAATTGAAATATTTAAATTGAAAAATTAAAATAAATGAAATTTCTTGTTATTTTCAATCTAATCATACGAAAAAATTAAACTTATCATTAAAAAAAAGCAAATTTTTACAGTAATAAAATAGGTGAAGTTTATACAATCAGATGATAAGTTTTCGTTTCTAATTATCAAAATGATAAGTTTTACTTTTACTTATCATTTTGATAATTAGAAACGAAAACTTTTTTTAATTATTAAAATGATAAGTTTTCATTTCTATCCATTAAATGAAAATTCATCCTCTCTAGAGCATTCAACAAAAATATGCTTAATTAACGGATGCTTAATGTTTAGCTAGCAAAACAATTAATAGCTAAACCAATTTCGTTAATTAAATTAACTGAAATGAAAAAAAAAAAAACTTGCAATTTTGAAATTATAAGTGAAGTCAAGCGGAAGAATGATAATAGCAAAGACTTTATGACACATTCATATTTCTGGAAAAAAAAAATGATTGATAATTTCAATTTAAAAAAAATTTAATATTCTAATTAATGGTCAAAAATCAATTTAAATTCTTCATTAAATAAATCAATAGATTATAATTATATTATCATTTTTTCAATTATTTATTTCAATTAAGTAATTGATTTTTATCAAAAAACAATTACTTAATTGAAATAAATAATTAAAAACCAAATAGAAAAATATTAGCAGTTCAAGCAAAAAAAAAAAAAAAACAGCGAAATAATTTCAAAAATTTAAATCTATACGGTTTAATTTTTAAAACTTTAATAATAAATCCCTTCCATTTCCATTTCCAATTTAACAATTTAAAATATTTTCAGTTATCAAATTTGAAAATTGAATTAATAATCAAGTACTTAAATTTCATTTAAATTCTTCTTTACAAGATTAGAAAAGAGTAATGTGTAGCTTTTTATTAACTTATCATTTAATCTTTTATACTCTTATCATTAAGTAACGGGAAAAATTTGTTAAAAATTATTCAAATTTAAATGATTACATTTTCCCTTTTTCTCTGCGAAAAGATTTAAGGAAAATTTATTGATTGAGATCAATCAGAAACTGTTAAGGTCAAATCATCTTGCCTAACACCAGAAACACAACAAAATAATGAAAGTAAAAGCAATTATTCAATCTTCATTGCAATTCTCTCTCTCTCTTTATCCTTCTCTTTCTCATTTCTTAATTGTTTATTTTGGTCATTATAAGTGACCTGCCAAAAGTGACCAACGATATGAACTTACTATCATTCGTCATTTTTTTAAATTTAAGTATCAATTTTTTTTTTAGGTAAATTGTCAATTCATAGAATGAAATTCATAAATTTAATAATCAAGAATGCAACAATCATATTGTTTAAGGTTCTTCTCTATTTAGCTGTAGAACGAAAATTATTTTCATGAAAATTCCGATACTTTTTAATTTTTAAAATTTCACTAAAGTAATTACTCTCACTTTATTATTTCTGACGTATGCTCTCTAAGGCTATTGCTCATTTCAAAATTATTAAAGTAATTACTTTAGAAAAATGAGATTACTTAATAATTTTCTTTTTATTTACGTTAAAGAAGATGAAAGTTAAGTAGAAAAAAACAATAAATAAATAAACAAATTAATAAATAAATTAATTAATTAATGCATCATTCATTAATTGTTAAAACTAACTATTATTTTTATTAAATTCCTCCTTTTCTCAAAATTGTTAACTTGAACTCGAAATTATAATTACTCTTTCAATTTAGCTTTCTCACGGTAAAAGTACATTCTTACTTGTAAACAAATTTTTTTTTTGTTTATCATTAATATCTTATTAAAATTTTCGCAGCAGGAATCTTCTTCAGATATCACTTAATGATATTTAATATATTAATAATAATATCAACATAAATAGTAATAATGATTGTCATAGTAATAATAATAATAATTAATGACAGTAACGAATAATAATAGTAATAAATAGTAAATAGTAATTTTCTCGAAACTAAGTTTCAATCATAAATGTTTACTTCCAATCTCTATATTAGAACATGATGAGAAACTAAAGGTATGCTTTTCTTGTGTCTCTTTTGCGTGCTATTTCATGCAAGACATTTGTGTCACTGTTGTAGTATTTCCCGCGGATTGTCGGGTGTATCATCTGGGTGCCCTCATAGTTTCTGTCCCTATCTTTGCTCAGTGATAAGGATAGGACGTGACAATCATGGCTGTGTTGCGATGCCACATTCTCATACATCCATATCTCATTGCATCTACTGGTAGATCAGATCTCAGTGAAAAACTCCTCCCTCCTAGTCAAGTCAAAGAGGACCGCGGTGTCATTCGTGGTGCGGTCATTCTCCAGGTTTTTCATTGCTGTAAACAAATCTTCTACTTGGTTCGTGCAAACCCAAAACTCTCAACTCAAACAAACTTCATCAACAACCCAAATTATTGCTGCCCGATCAACAATTCAACTCAGATCAAGCTCAAACTTCTCAAATTCCACAACAACTCCATATCCATCCTCAGTATATCCTTCTTTCTCATGATAATCCTTTTGTAATCTACAGTAATATACTTTGCTATACATCACCTTAACTTGATCTTCAGCACTGATTCTTCATGATCGGTTGCTTCTCCTTCGCTTTACTCCCCCGACATTCAAGCCCATAAAATTTCTGTGGATCGTAACTATCTAAGCTTTCTCAATGTAACTTTCGTAATATCAATTAGAAGATTTTTAGTTTCTAAAGTATTCTCAATTCGAATAAATAAACTTTAATTAAACTTTATAATTAAGTACTACGATAGAAATGAACCTTTCCTTCGAAATGCTATTGCTAAATTACAGTATTTTAATTTCCAAAATTAGAGTCGCATTAAATTTATTATTTGAATGTATTAGGAAGAGTTTCTGAATATTTGTAATGTTAATTAATTAGATTAGTGTAATATATTAATTAAACTAATTAATCTTTCAACAATAATCACAGTTTAATCTTTTTCATAACTTTAAAAATTAAACAATTTCTGCATTAACTATCAGTACGTCTAGAAAATTCAAATGAGGTGAAGTAATAGTAAGCATAATTAGCATGAACAAAAGCCAAGATATCCTTTGAATTCTTCGACTACCGTTCCGTACGAACAGATCTGAAATGATAAAAACGGATAGGATTCCGGTATCAATAGAATAAAACTCAAATTGCATTTTTATATTCAATAAATAAAAGATTTTGTTGAAAAATGAAATGAATTAAATTGGTTTAATTATTTACAGGTAAACATACTCTTATTAACGTGTAGCATATGAGTTGATTCTGGTGCATCAACCGTTTTACACGAATAACTTCCGTCATCTTCACTTGATGCGCTAAGAATCCGTAACGTATGAATGATCGTTCGACTGTTACGTTTTACTTTTGAAATATATTCTAGAAAAAAACTTATTGAATTATTTTATTGATTGTGCAAAAGGTATTTAATTAATTAATTCTTTCAATTTTAACAATTCTTTTTAATTGAAAATATTTGTTTGAAGAAAAGTTCATATTGATAAAATTGATAAAATTTAAAAATCGCATCGATTAATTTTTGATCAATCTTCAATTAATTTAATTTTGATTAAAATTTACTAATTACTATTAAGTTAAAAATTTTTCAATGCTAACTTTCAGTATTTTTAAAATCGATCGGTTTACCATCTCTCCACCATTCCACCTCACCACCACCACCACCACCACCTGTACCGTTTATTTCACCACCGATTGTTATCGTACAATTTAAAAGCACTTCATCACCGATCATATTAGCCATCAAATTTGTCGTACGTTCTAAAAAAGAAAGTAACTTAAAGAAGCAAAAAATAATTTAAGGATTAATTTAGTAATTTAAAAAAAAAAAGTAACTTTGGAACGAATTCGAATTTTTTGTTTCTGAATTAAAAACTAATTATTCTATGTTCAAGAATTTAAATTTTAAAGTATTAAAAATATTAACGATAGGAAAATTAGGATAAAGAATAAAGGAAATAAACATATCCGGAAAAAGGATATGGATGGATATTGGAGAGATTTAAAGGATAAAGACCTAGTTCCCATTAATTAAAATCTAAATTTTAAATAATTTTTCCTTTTACATTTGAAATAAAATAAATCTTAGGGAAAAAGTATTAGCTAATAAATTGAAATACTTTACCTTTTTAAATAGTATTATTAAAGTATTAGTACTGAAATCAAAATATTAAAATTGAAATTAAAATACTAGATAAATATTAATTATTAAAACACTAACATCTAATATTGAAATATTAATACTAAAATTGACATTATTTATTTGACAAATAAAATATACCAATTAACAATACAAAAATACTTAGACTCGATTACTTTACTTTACTTATCTGTAGAATTTAATAGAATTTGACATTTACAAAAATTGTAACTTTTGAAATTTTCTTTCTTTACATTTGAGATAAAATAAATGTTCAGGAAAAGTATCAAATTGGAATACCTAATCTTTTTAAATAGTATATCGTTTATTGTTGTGATAAAGTAACTGTCGGAAAATCCGAGAAAAGGATCAAACTGTATACAGTGTCAATCCCCATTACTGTATATTAAGGTATTGTCCTATACCATTATCAAGTGATTATATTCATGATCAGTGGTCCTTATCATATTGCTAATTTATCTTTCACATCCCCTTCTTTGTTATCTGTCTTACGTCAATGATCTGTCTTTCAATAATCTACCTTGGCGCTAATAATCTACCTTGGCACCATTTGCGCCTAAAGATTCTGTCTTCTCACTCTCACTTTTGCTCGATTTAGCTTGCTTGGCTGGTTTGGCTGGTGGGGTAGGCTTCCTTGCTCCCTCTCAAAAAAATACAAAGGCTTGTCTCCGAGCTCCTCCAAAAATTACTTGCCCGACATCGAACTTCCACAACAGTAATTATTAATTTACTAACATTAACTTTAAAATATTTATTTGTCAAATAAAACATACTAATTAATTAATAATGAACAATATTGAGATCTTTTACTTTACTTTACTTATCTATATTTGATAATTGGATAATAAAAATTTAACTTGACATTTCCAAAAATTGCAAGTTTTGATGTTTTCTCTTTTTTCCGACATTATTGTAGAAGAGATAATATAACTTACTATATAACTTACTAGCTAACTAATATAACTAATATAACTTACTTTTACTTTTCATTTTTGTTTTTTTTAAAGTACAACTTTATATATTTTAAATTATTAGCCTTATAAATATTGGGACGTTTTTGGTTCGATATAAATTAATGTTATGCAAAATTGGCAAAGCAATAAGAGGGAATAATTATAATGCCCTGAGGGAGCGGAAATTAATGTGCAATTCAATGATAGCATTCGTTGGAACTTCCAAAAATGAATGGATAAGTACCAATAAATGTTGTAAGAGCTAATATGGATGAATGAAATTTGAATAAGTTCTAAATTTCAGAATTGATATTTCACTTGTGAAAATGAAAATACAACAAGTAATCAAATTATACTTATACTTAATTATACTTACTCAATTTTTCACCTTTTTTAAAATTTTAATTAATTACATAAATTACTTAAAGTTTAAGTAAATTATTTAAAGTTTAAATTAAATTAAAGCTTTAAGTAATTTAAGTGAAGTAAAGTAAAAAACTTTGAGTAAAAAAGTTTTAAGTAAAGTAAAAGTAGAGCTTTAAGTAAAAAACTTTAATTGTTTAAAGTAACAAAACAATTGGATTATACTTTTTTTTAGGCTCAGTTACTTTTCTGTCTTTCTGTAATCTCTATTGATTGATAAATTTGATAAACTCCTGAAATATCAAATAATCAAGTGATACTAAAATGTCATATTCAATCATAATAAATTATAATCAAATCATATAATCATATTTGTTACTATCTTGCATATCCAATTGTTTTTAATAAATGATTAAAATGATAATTATATGGAATTAATTACTTGCTGGTAAAGGTGATGCTTTGATACTGCGCGTTTCTGAAAAATACAAACATAGAAATGCTGAAGTGATAACTTATCACAATGATATCAGTCTTATAGAAAGAAAATTTAAATTGAGTCCAATAATTCTGAAATTGTAAAATTGTAAAATTGATTCAGATAGTAAAAATTTCGAAATAGTCATTATTATTTATGCTACATAGTAGAAGATACTCATATCATATCAATGTGTTATGCATGATGATATGGTAATCATGATAATGTGATAATTGCAATGAATTTTAATTCTGATATGAGTCACCGGGATTTCTTATTTCCGGTAATAACCACCAATTTTTTCTTTTATTTTAGAATGATTTACCGATAACATTCAAATATACGGCGTAAACAGTACTTCTCGGTTCAGTGTTCACTTCACATAAATAACAACCTGAATCTGACCTTTCGGCACGTCTAAAAATAACAATTAACTTTTGGGAAGAAAAAATTAAGTTTTTACAAATTTCTATAGTAATTGTATTGAATAGATAACTTAAACATACAGTACTATTAATTGTTATAGTATTGTAGCGTTTTTAAATATGTGATAGTATGATAATGTAGTGATACTGTAAACTAGTGATAATGCAGCTTGTAAATTGTTATCACATGTAGTGATACTGTATAATGTAGTGATACTGTAAACTAGTGATAATGCAGCTTGTAAATTGCTATCACAAAAGTTTATACCAATTATATCAAAATAAATGATATCACTGTGATACATTATCACTAGTTTCATTATCACTGAAGCTATAACGTGAATGAAATTAACTATTATCAAATGATAGTTATGATATAAAAATAGTTAACGTAATCAGATTGTACTTATAGTGATATGATATTATCAATTTACCTAATAATTAACACCCAATCAACTTCAGATGGTTTTAGTGATATCTGAAATCTGGAATCCGTGGTGAATGATTGCTCGCCAGCAGTCAATAAAGCTTCATCACGTAAACGTGTCCAAGCTACCTTAAATGAACCTTAACAAAATTCAAAAAATTAAAACGAGAGAAAAAGTTGTTATGAATTTTCTTGCTTAAAATATATTTAAGCTAAGATTGATTTGAATTTTACAAAAGAAATAGGAACTTTGCGGCTAACAACTAATTAATTGATTAAATAAATAGAAGAAATTAAAGTAATGCGGAAGGTTTTAACTGAATTAATAAACAAATTAATTGAAAGCAAAACTTCAAATGAGTAAATCTTTCATTCATTATTTAATTAATTAATTTGATTTATTAATTATCAGCAGAGGAAAATTGCTTGTAAAAAAAAACTCAAATTAAAAAGGAATGCGAAACCATATTTTGCTTTAGATGTGGTATTGTGCAGTGAAGATAAGCAGGTTCATGCAGTGATACTTGGACGATACGTTGCTGCATGTTATGGGACATTTGCGCATTTTCATCATTGCTCGACATTTGCGCATTTTCATTCGATCGTTCCAATAGCGAACATTCCCGATATTTCTCTTGTGTTGTTAAACATTGAATGTCTAGAAAATAAACAAAAAAAAAATTAAAGTTATATTCCATCTTATAATTTAAAATATAATAATTTAGTATTGTTGTTTCCTAAATACTCCAGAAAACCTGATATCTAAGCGAGAAAGTGCTTTGAAAGAAAATATTATAAAAAATTGAAGACGTAAATTTTTTTCACCTAAAAAAAGATTTATTAATAATACATTTGAAAGAAAAAGGTATCCAAAAAATGTTTGAAATTTTTCGTTTTATTTCATTTAATCATTTTTTTTTGTAAAAAAAAATATTTTGAAAAAAAACAAAATATCGGATGGAAAAAAAGGGAAGGGAACGAAAGTTTTCAAAAGTTTATTTTCTTGGGTTTTAAAATCAGAAATAAAAAACAGAAAAATTATCTCCATGGGGCAAATTTATCACGTGAAAAAAAACAGCGAAGAAAATTCTTCCGTAAAAAATTCGAATTTGTTTTTTTTTTCAGGGAAAAATTTAACTGATCCATTTTTTTTTCTTTTCACAAGGAGCTTTTATCTCTTCTTTTTTCTCTTCTTGATGTATATATTGAATTCCTTTTCTTGGCTTTTTTTTTCTTGGCTCATTTCAATTCTCAGCTTTTTGTTTCTCTTATCCATTTTTCATTTCTTTTCTTTTCCAACTTATAATTTCCGTCTGGAAAAAAGCAATTTTAAATTCCAACTATTTATCAAACATTTATCAAGTATAAAATGATTATTGTTCATATATGGTAATTATTGCTTATCAATTTTTCATCCATTTTTTTTGCTTTTATTTTTAAAATTCTTCCTTTTTAAGAAACGGAGAAGTGATAGTTCAAGTTCAATAACTGTTGCTTTTTTCTTTTTCGGAAAACCGGATATTTAAAACTATATTTCTTTATCTTAACATATCATTTAGCAATAAATATGAATACTTTTTTCATAACAATAATTTTATTTTAGAATCATTGAGTTAATAGGATGCTTGTTTCCGGAAACGGTACATTTCCTTATTTCATTTAATCACTATATCGTTTGGTTCTGATTAAGATGAAGAATACAATTAAGGCACAAAAAATAAGCATACTTTAAGGATCTCTTCCTCTCTCTCTCTCTCCCTCTCTCTCCCTCTCTTTCTCTCTCGCTTTCTTATCCAATAAATAATATGTTGTTTTGAAATAACTAAAAATCCATAAAAAGAGAGAAATGAAAAAGAATCGGTCGATTATGAAAGGTAATAATTGTCCCAATTTTAGCTAAAACATTTTTTACTTTGTCAAATTGGGCACTTTCAAATTTTACGATTCATAAAGGCTCCTCAAGTTTTTATAGGAAAATGCTGGCGATCAATAAATAAATCAATTAAAAGAAATCTAATAAATCAATCAACCTTGGAGAAGTGATGAAAACAGAAAAACACGATAGTCAGGCCTAATTTTCTACGATCAAGATAACTAGGCTTAATTTTTTTACCATTAAAGATGACTAGACCTAACTTTTACAATCAAGATAACTAACTTTTGCAATTGATGACAGCTGGGTCTAAGCAAAAATAATTCCTCTCCGATTATTCCTCAGAAATCTAGATTTAACTTTTACAATCAAGATAACTAGGCCTAACTTTTTACAATTAACGACTGCTAGGCCTGAACGAAAACAAAAACGATTCCCTTCCTTATTGTTCCTCAGAAGACCAGAAATAAATAGCATATATGCTTTTTTTTTTCAGAATGATTGAATTACTACAAATTTGAATTTATTTCACGCAAAATTATCTGCTCATTTTAAAGTGCAAAGTAATTTTGGGTCATTAAAAAAAACACTTTAAATCAAATTGTTTCAAGAGTATGCTGATCATACGATTAACTTCTTTTAAAAAGTACGATTTAACTTCTTTTTCAAATCAATTCAATTATGTTATGTTACATGCAGTTGAATTATCCTAAAACTCTAAATTAACTTAGGATTGAATTTAAACTTCGAACATTTCAAATGTTTGATTTTTTTTTGAAAAATTCATATATTTCCTATAAATGATGAAAACCGTTAAATATTAAGCAAAGTCAAATAATTCAAAAACAATTCTCCTCATATTTTCTTTTTATTTATTTTCACTGTATCAGAAATCATTTTTTTTTAATCCTTTGGAAGTATCAAATGTCAAAAGGTCAAACGCTAATCCTCAATTGATCTTAATTAATTGGCATTTCAGTGATATAAATTATCCACTCAGAAAATAACCAGGTGATGTTGAATAGAAAAGGGCAGAATATACATTCGATTTTTTTTCTGAAATATTTTTTTAGTTTAGGTTCGTTCTACTTTAGCTTAACAGTAATATCGATGTTGCAGTATTCTTTCCTTTTGAAAATATCAAATGTCAAAAGGTCAAATGTCAAATACTAATCTTTAATTAATCCTAATTAACATTTCAGTGATATAAATCATCCATTCAGAAAATGACCAGGTATTGCTGAAGCAAATAGGAATATACATTCCATTTTTTTAATTTAGATTTTACTATCTTAAAAATAATCTCAAATATTGAAATACAATTGTGTTGATTTCGAAATTTAATAATTAAAAAATTCTCAATTAGCATAAACTTGTCTGAGATCAAATTCTCATAATTTGAAGTATTATCTCTAAAATGCTTATCACTTGAATGTATTAAAATGGATTGAATTTATGTAACGCTTAATTATAGCATTTATTAATTACTCCTTTTTTTCTTCCAAGCAAATCTATGATATGCACAATAATGTTAGTTAGTACTGAAAGCGTTGAAAGATTATGAGAGTGTAATTATTAATCTATCCTGATTAGCATCTCCAATAGTACCAATAAATGAATCTCTGTAATTAATAAGCAGACAATTAATGATGATGATGATAGATAGCTTTACTAAATATCCTAATATAGCTTCACCTATGGTTTACGAAATTTCCACTAGTAAATATAACAAGGAAATTGAATTTCCCCCTAAACTTTTCATTAATAAATAATCATTTTATCATTTTCTTATCATTTCTTCCTCATAAATTGCAGAGTTTTAACTCACCCTTTCCCCCTCTCTCCCTCTCTCTCTCTCTCTCTCTTGCCCTCTCTCTCCCTTGTCTTCTGAAATACTTATTAGTTGAATATATTAAACTGGATTAAATTTATGTAACACTTTGTATCAATTTCGATTGATAAAATTCGTTGCTTATTTGACAGAAAAGAAAAATTATTGAATTTAAGAGAGAGAGAGAGAGAGAGAGTAATGAAATAATTTAAATTGCCTCATATATAATTCAAAATTGTAATGGATAATTTAATTTTATTTTATTTCATATCCTTATATCAGCTATTAGAGATAATCAATTATTCACTCAAAGTTCAAATTATTTTCAACAACTATAATCAGTATCATTTTAACACCACAAATGCTTAATATCAATGAGCTTAGCTAGTGATAGTAGTAAGTTTGTAACAATTTAGTGATAAGTTTTATCGGTTAATGATTACTTCAATTAGTTAGTCAATGATGATGTTATGGGATAGATAGTGAAGTAAAAAATAAATAAATTTGCTAAATTTTCGCTTTATCCTTCTCTTTTCCTTTTTCTTTCTACCTCTCACCCTCTCTCTCTCTCTCTCTCTCTCTCTTCGGCTAAATCACTTTAAATAAATTTTATCAGAGATAAATTTTTTAAATTAAGTTTAAAAAAAACTTTTCAATAATAAATGATTATTTCAGCACTTTCCTATTTATATATATTTATAATTAATTATAATTTTTGTAATTGAAAAGTTTTGATTAAAAGCTCTCTCTCCCTTTTCTGTTTTTTATATATTTTGTATCATTTTTCTTTTATCTCTTATATGCCTTATTCTTAGATCGATGAAGTAATTAATTTCAATTATTTTAATTTCAAAATTCAATATTGGAATAAATTTGAAAGAGTATTGTACTTTACGAGTTAAAAAGCTTACTCTCGAATATAAATGAATAAGATAGCTTACTTGTCATTAAACATAATCATTTCATGATAATTTATGGATTAAGAGCTTATAGATGGAAAATTTTCAACAAAATGCCACCTATAGCATTCAGTTTAAAAGTTAATTTATTTCGCTTTTAAATAAATTCACAGAAGAAAAAATTCAAAGTAAGAAGCTTAGTCTTTTTTTGATATAAATTTCCATATTTTCTATCAGAAGTTAAAGTATAGAATATCATATATATTCAAGAAGAAAAGTTATTCAAATGAAAAACGATACTAATAAATCAGATAAAACAAATAAAACTATTAATTAATAAAGCTATTAATTTAGACTTGTTCAAAATAAACAAAAAAGCTAAAGCTTTCAGGCTCTTTATAAGTATAAATGTTTTTTTACTGCATTTATTTACTTAAGTTTTTTCACTTAATTATTTACTTACTTACTGACTCACTTTTCTAATTATTTATTTGAATAAGTTGATAAATATGTGTTGCTGGAGATCCAAAAGTTATCATAAGTAAAGATCTAAGATACCGTAAATAAATTAGGAAATGAAATATATTTCAATCTGATAGCGCAAAAACAAAAAAGAGAGTAACCATACACTCCTGACCTTTTGAATCAAACTCTATACCGGTAATTTTTTCGGAGTTCAATATATTATTGTAGTTAAATATCCGTTTCTGACTTTTTAAATCAAATTATAACTTGGTACTTTTTAGAGTTCAACGCATCATCATACTTAACAATACCTGATATACTTGTAATCGATAAAGAGAAAAGAAGAAATAATGGAAATTAATACCTTTTAAATAGAAGAATGTTGCAAGAAATATAATAACCAAAGTAGCCATAATAGAAGTAGAAACATTTGAAGATACTGTAAACAATTGATAGCTGTCGGTCAATAGCGCCCCAAAAATAATAAATGACAATTGAAATTGGCAATTGACTCTGAGTAGCTGCAACAATAAAAGTCCTAAAATGTCCTTCACTTCTATCCTATCCTCTCCTCTTTTCTTCTTCCGGATGATATGAATACAGAAATTATACATATATATACTTCCGGTTCCCATTAATTAATCAGAAAATTTTTCCCATTTTAAATTTAATAAACAATTTGATAAATAAATATGATAAATTTGATGAATATACGCAAGGAAAAAAAAAGAAATATTTGAAAATGTTGAAAAAATATTGAAATGTTTTGGAAAATTTAAAATTTATTTTTAAAAAAACATGAAATTAAATCAATGGTATCGGAGTAAAATGTTAAAAAGTTGAAAGGTTGAAAGGATAAAATGTAAAAAGTTGAAAGGTTAAAAGGGTGAAATGTACTTGAATCGATTAGTTTTCCAAAGCAATACCATAAAATCAACAATTTACCAACAACAACAACTACATATGTGCTCTTAGAGTAAGCATGGGAAATTAGCTTCCTTCATTTGACAACTCATTCATCAAGTCTTAGTGAATGAAATTGAGGGAGGAGGTCAAGCATAGCATATCTTACTTCACTTATTACTACCCCACCTAAAAGCTAATTACATTTAATCCTTTCCTATCACCATTGATATCCATATATTATCAATTATCACGTAACACCGTATAATCTTCCAAGGCAACCTTATCAGCTTTATCACTATCAGATAAAACAAAAATTCAAATAGCTACAGAATCAATAATGAATTCACCTAAACCACTCTACCAGATAATTATAATAAATTCACTTAATTACCTGCATTGTCGATAGTGAATTTACCTAAATAGCCACAGAGTTGAACATAAATTCAACTTAAATAATTGCGGAACTAGCTACGGAATCACAAAGAAATTACTTAAAGAGCTGCGGAATAGAAAATAAATTCAACTTAAACAATTGCGGAATTGATAAGAAATTTCTTGCATTTCTCATTCTCAAGTATATAAATTCAGTAGCGAGTTATTACCGATAAAATAGTATAAAGTTACTTATTTATCAAATTATCATAGTAAGAAAAAAGAAAATTAATTATAGTAAGAAGTTAAAAAGACTAAACAAAAAATGGAATAAATAGAATAAAATAAAATAAATTGTTGTAAGAATTTTATTTTATAATTTTTATTCTGCCTATTTGAACTTTGTTATCATTTCTTAATAATTTTAAAATTATTTCTTTTCTCTATTTTTTGCAATTATTCAAAATTTTAGCAAAAAAAATTATCTCTTAATCCTAAAATCTATAATCAATCTTATCAATTAATTTATGATCACTGAAATTAGGCCTTTATAGATTATGATATTGAAGCTCTTATCGATTAATTAATTTGTGATCAATGAAATTAAGGTGAAAGCTCTAAAACTCTAAAGCTTTGAAGTTCAAAAAAAAAGACTGGAAAACTAATAGTCATTTCGATAATATATCAACAATATAATGGAGGATAGCAATGGCTAACTTGTCATTAGCATTGTCGATTCGCCAAAACTTTATGATTGCCCAAGTAGATGTGCTGAAAAAAATAGAAAATTCAATAAATATTATGATTCAATTGGCTTAATATTAGTTTAAAACTGATTTAAAATACTGTTATCAGATAAAGATAATAATAAATATAGTCATAAAAATATAAGTAATTAAGATAACGAAAATCATGATAACGAAAAGATTAAGTTAGAAGTTCAAGATTTCAGTATGATTAAATAGGCAGTAATTAAGGTAAAATAATTAAGGTAAAGCAATTAAGGTACAAGAAGATATGAAAATTCAGAAAAAGTATGAAAATCGAAAAATGCAGAAAATGCGACAGAAAGGAATGGCGCAGTAAACGCTTAATGATCAAATAATTGTTTAAGCAAATAGCTTACATAAATTTTAACTCCACCTGTACATCTCTTATTTCTACCTATACTACCTTACCTACCGAAATACTTTATACTTAATCTTCTGCTATCAAAGAATACTTACTTTTCTTACTTAGCCTGAATACTTGTAAGTAATTATCTTTAGTTATCACATACATTTCTCTCACGATAAAAAAATATCATAACCAAACTTGAAATCTTCCCATTAATTTCTCTCAATTAAATAAAATTTTTTTTTATTAACTGAAAAAAAAACTCTTATCATTTATTGCTCTCTCTTCTCGATTTTCCTTAAAGCATTTATCAAAACTACTGTAAAAGGTGAAAGGTTAAATATTTATTAGCATAATAAGTGCATAGACGAAAAGTTGGAAAAATAAGAAGGAAAAAGCAAAATAGTGAAAATTGGTGATAACGATGAAATTGCAATGTACCATAATTTCATTCTTCAAATTTGAGAAGGAATAGATGAGTTCTTTCAATTTGTTTAAATAATTGAGTTTAAACACAATTAGCTGATCCATCTGCAGGATGCGCTTCTTACCATCCATCTGCGCAATTGTAGAAATTTAATTTCAAAAAAAAGAAACTTTGTAAATAATGCGGATGTCAGTTTAAATCTTTTAAATGTTTCATTTAATTACTCTCAATTTTTAAAATATCATTCCAAAGTTATATTATAATTACTTTATTTATTTATTTATTTACTTATTTACTTATCTATTTATTTATTTAATTAATTAATTAATTTATTTATTTATTTATTTATTCAATTTATTTAATTAATTAATTTAATTAATTTAATTAATTAATTAATTAATTAATTAATTTA
>JABVXU010000865.1:0-17316 GCA_013365365.1 Cruorifilaria tuberocauda
AAATGAAATTATCATTATATTTCTACTAACAATTGAAATTATCATTATAGTTTTATTAATAATTGAAATTATCATAATTCTTCGTAAATAATCAATCAATCTATTTTAATTTTTTTTTTCAATCTAGATACGCAGAATCGTCTTAAATAATAAGCCTAGAAATATTATTACTTATATTATGCAGTATTATTATTTTAAATCTCTATTCTTATTATGCAATACTATCCCACACGTTCTATCAGTATTGTTTCGTATCACTATCTATCATTATCACAAATTTATCACAATTATTATTATTATATAGTACTGTACACAGCTACTCTATGATATTAGTTACTTAGTAATTAATTTTAATTCATCTATGATATTAGTTACTTAGTAATTAATTTTAATTCATTTAACTAGAAATGAAAGATCTGAAAACAAAAAGTTCGTAAATTTTACTATCATAATATCATATATACAAAAGGTTAAAATGAGATGATAATTTAAAATAATATGTTAATTTATATAAATTGTAATTTTATAACCTTTTTTTGCTGAAAAAACTAAAAAAAAAATAATCAAATATTTTATTATATCATAGAAAAACTGATGAAGCTCAGCATTTTCAGTTATCATTAATTACTTTCTTACTTTTTACTTTTACACCAAATATAATTACTTTCTTATTTTTTTACTTTTAACTAAATACTTTCTCTTTCTAATATTTATGCATGGAAATTCCCATTACTATTAACAATGAGGCAATTCAGTCTTTTAAAAATATTTATTCAGCTGTGTAAATACTATAAATTTCAAAAGTATTGAATATTAAATTGAGAATCGAAAATTGATAATATTAAATTGATCTCTGAGGTAATCGATATATTTCGATGATTATTACATTAATTGAGATTTTAGCCATACAGAATGTACTGGCATCTACGAAGAATAAATTTCAAATAATTATTTACATTTCATAATGAAATTCATTCGGAGAAATCGATTTTGAAAATTTCAAAATTTTTTATTCAAACAATTTAATAATAATTTAATTACACATTAATTACTATCGATAATCATAAATCATCGATTATATTAATTAGGAATTACTATTTCGTTGCTAATTTGAGCAGTTCGATTATTCGCGCAAATGTTAATAATAACTTTTTCTTTCAATGTGTTACTTCGATTACTTCTGTTTTTTTTTCCGTTTCCCTTTTTTGTTCTTTGTTTTTCTTCAAACTTGTTTTCCAGTTGTTTATTTTCTAGTATATTAGTTATTGTATTTATTTTCTCAAAAAAAGTTCAAGAATCTTTCTGAAATAAAATGATTGATGAATTTCAATCTTAAATTCACCATATTCCATACGTTTTTACCTCAAAAAGTAAAAGTAATTGAGAAAAAATTAAAGTAAGATCATTAAGATAGGGCGAGTAAGTAGGATTAATTGATCTGATCAAAGTAATTAAGATAAGAAGAGTAAGTAAGATAATTAGTCTAGTAAAAATAAAGTTGATAGTTTTTCTTACCTCCAAAAAGTGAAATAATTGAGATGATTAAGATAATTAAGTAAGATTAGTGATCTAAAAAAATAAACTTAATGGAAGTTATTCGATTAAATAATTGAATTGCAATTAAATTATCAATCAAAATCAACCGGTAAGATGAAACACGGAAATAATCATGTTACCTGAAAATATTACAAGTAACTTTTGTTTAAATCTACGGAACTTTGGACAGTTGCTCATATTCTATAATTATTAATTTCATACTGAAAATATTCTTTAGAATAAAAGGAATATTATTTGCATATTTTAATATTAGAATTTAATAAATTAAAATTCCGACTAGCAAAATGTACTTTCTCAGTAAATTTCAGCAAATTGGTTAATTGAAAATTGAAAAATTCGGAAATTGGAATATGAAAAATAAATTGATTCAATTTGACATTAGACACCTTTTCAACTCTCCATTATTAATGAAGCGATTAGAAAAAATTATCTCATATTCGATTAATAACCAATCAATCAATCAATTAATCAATCTTGTATTGTAATCGACCTCATTGTATTAATATTTCACCAAACAACTGAAGCTAAGATGTAGAAATTCTTCACTTTGATGATTAAACTGTTTAAAATATTTTGAGAGAAATTGTTAACTTAATTATTGCATAAATTAATTTAATTAAGAATTGTTTCCGCTGCTATAACTCTAATGCGTAATTTTATTGACACAGTGAAATCGTCCCATCTTTTTTCAACTTTTTATCACTGCTACTTTTATTTAAGCACAAACTTTAGCAAATTTGTTTGAACTTGAATTTGAAAATGCCTGAAATTACGTTTCAGAGATTAAAATTGTTTAAAAGCATTTTAGAAGCATAATAACAAGAAAATGAATTTATAATACACACAAATAAAATTGATCATAATTTTCATTACAATCAAAAACAAGTACTGATTTAAAAAGAAACACATAAACAATATGATTAAGTGAATTTGATCACCTTGATTAATTTGTTAATTAGGCAACGTGATGACGTAATCAATTATAGTAGTTAATGTTAGAAATGACGAACAAATCAATCAGATCGTTCTGATCACAATGAATAGATCATGGGAAATTTTCGTCAAGTTTTATTAGTATTACTTAATACTAAATATCATTATTAAGATTTCATCAATATTACGCTTCTATTTATGCAAAATACTAAAACGAATGAAGTTTTACGCCGTATTTTCAATATGATCAACAATATTATATAGTTATCTTTCTAATGAACAACTTCAAAATATAATGAAATTATACAGTGAAAAAAAATCACGATATCCTATCTTTTATCTTTTCAAGTAACAATTTCAAAATACTATAAAATTATACTTCAATTTCAAAATATTACAAAATTATGGTTTTTAGAAAAAAATCACAACATTCCATTATTATCTTGCTATGGAACAGTTTTAAAATATTAAGAAATCATACCTTTTCAAGAAAAAATCACGATATTTCATCATTTCCTTTGTTTTCAAAAACAAAAATAAGGGTAAGCAATCAATAAATTTCAAAACTTTGAATTAAAATTATTGAAAATCGAATGAAAATTTCAGAAATAATTTGAAAAAAAAATGAGAAATCACAGGATTGGTGTGAATGAAACCATTGTATCGGATTCGGTTGTTAAATGAAACAATAAAAACTGAGCTGCTGAACCTGAAAATATAAGAAAATTTAAATTCATTTGAAATTACTAAATAAAATCTAATTTAACACTTTTCAACTGTAAAAAGTTTAACTGTAAAAATCTAAATTTAACATCTTTTTTCTCTAAATTGAATCGTTTATAAAACCTAAATTTAACTCTTTTTACTGTTAATTTAATTGTAGATTCATTTATAATAACTCTTTCCACCCTAAATTTAACTGCAAAATTTTTAACATAATATTTTTTACTCTAAAAAATAACTGTGAATTCATCTATAAAAATCTAAATTTAACTCTTTTTACTCTAAATTCACTGTAAAAATCTAAATTGACTCTTACTGTTTAAAAATTTAAAAAATACTAAAATGCTTAGCTACTCAAAAATGCATGTAATTCGAAAAAAAAAGAAAAACAATCTACCATTCTCGTTCATTTGAATTGTTAAGCTTCGTACAGCTTCCACTAATGTGCAATCTTTTGAAAGCTGTTCACGAACTGCTTCATCCTTGATAACAAACATCAAGAAATCAATCGTACTCTTTACAACATCCGCATCTTCACAACCCAATAATAAATCCCAAATTTGATATGAACTGCTGAAATTCAAAAAAAAAAATTTATATAATTTATACAGTACTCTATACAACAATTCATACAGTATACAGACAAATAAAGTAATTCATACTGTAATTTATCGATCTTAGGAAAAAGGAAAAATGCAAAAAATTTTTATCAATGAAATTTTATTAAAAAAAAAAAACAATTCCGGTCAAAATTTCTATAGGTTGTCTATAATTCAGTAACTATGGAATGAAAAATATTGAAACTAAGCTAAAATTTAAATTTAAATTTATACAACATAAAATCAAATAGATAAAATATACTTAAATAAAATCAAAAAAAAGATTTTTTTGTAACTAAAACAGTAATTTACTTATTATTTAATTATTCATTATTTAATAGTTTACGAAGACAAATTAACATACCATGAATATCGAATAGCATTACCGAAGTTAGTATTACAGTTTGAAAGAGAGATCAGTAAACCGTATGCTTTTTGAATTATTAATTTCTTCTGATGATTTCCTTTTTCATCATTCTGTAGTGAAATTCACAAATTTTAAAATTATTCATCTAATTTCGTCGTCTTTTTAATTATATAAATTTGAATAACGTAATATTAACGTAATAAATAAATTTAAATAAGCTATAGAATAAATATATACTACGAAAATTCGGTATTTTTAACTCTAAATTAAAATTATAACTTTAATTAAATAAGTATTATCGCTGTAAAATATATTATTTTAATATTCTATCATATAATTTAACAGTAAACATATATTTATCGAATTATTGATCTTATCAGTTGTATCACTAAATTATTCCTGTTGTATGAGTAAAAAAAAGTCATACTTCTATAGTATTTGCAGTTGTAGCGATAATTTCGAATAAAACTTCAGTCAAGGAATTATTATCAGCGCTGATATTGAACAGTATCGGAGGATGATTCAATTGATCTGCATCTATCATTCGTGCGAATAACTAAAAAATTTTATCCTTTTTTTGTTTAAAGATAATAATCTTTATCCACATCAATGCATCAATGATGTCAAAATAATTTTATCATCAGATTGAACAACTGAAGGAATTCCTATATTCTAATCATATACAAGAATAAGTAATTGTTAATGATTGATAAAAAGTTATTCACTTACGCTCATTACATGTAAACGTGAACTGAGATCAACGGGATGAGCAAGTTCGTATAGAAGTAAATCTGGAGCTCCCTCAAATGTTATCAACTGAAATATCATACTTAATTTTAAATTATTGTAATTAATTAATTACCAATTTCTTTGAATTACGCATAAGCATTAAGATATTTATATACATACAGTATGCTAATTAACGATCTATTTCAAATATATCGCTTTCTTTTAATGATTTTTCGCAAAAATTTGGAAAATCCTATGAAAACGTTTAAAAATGAATTAAAAAAAACGTTTTTAAAAATGAATTTCAAATGATCGAATGTAAATTAAACTGATAAAAATTAATACTTACTCGTTTCCTGACATTAATATTACGTTCTGGTGAAGAACAACCACCCGTAAAAACATGTAATGACCATAACATTGATGAGATTAAATTTTTTACCACACCTTCATCACGTCTTTTATAGTATGCTTGTAATAAATTAACCGTTCCTTCGATAATACCACAATCAGCTATGAAATCCTAAAATTTCAAATAGAAACAAAACTACATAACTACGTATAAAGATTTTCATTTAACAAGTTATTTTAATGAAGTAATTAATTTTAGCATGCTTAAATAAAAAACCCTATTAGCATACTACGCACAGAAATTTTCATTTAACAAGTTATCGTCATAAAGTAATCAATTTTAGTATGCTAAGAAGGAAAAAAAAACCTTATTAGCATTTGAGCTACCATCACATGTTGCTGATATATTTCCAAGAAAATCGAATCCAACATGTAAGAAATAAGGATTATTACGAAAAATACCCATCATACTAAGCGTCCGACTAATCGTTTCACGTAAATCAGCGTTTCGGACACCATCTACATCACTAACTACACGTAAACAGAGCATTACGTCAAGTGCAACACGTTCGGAGCAATTAGGATTTGCCAAAAGATATGATACACTCTAAAATATTTTGAAAATTTTATTAAAATTAATAAAAATTGAAAATCTGAAAGATTTTAAATTTCAATTTTGGCGGTAATTAGTGGACCAATTCCTGAATAATTTTTTATTTATTAATTTCAAACAGATATGGAATGTATTAAAGAATTTATTTCCCTTCTATAATTTATTTATTATTATTAATTATATAATTCTCTAATTAATGAAGAGTTTATCTATTAGGTATATTAGCGATTATACAATTTTCCTCATAAAAAATTATTCAAAATTGATGTATACACTTAATCTTTCCTTAATTAATTACGACGCTAATTACTTAGCAAAATACTTACCTTAACTCCATCAAGTTGAACAAATTTCTTAGCATATGAAAGATCAGTTGAGCAAACCATAGCAAAAATAGCTCGAGCTATCCTATACACCACTGATTCATTTCCTTCCTTTTTTAGTAATCGTAGTAAAAGTTGAATACCACCCTTCGATTCGAATGATTGCTAAATTTTAACTCTTTGTTTTTTACTATATTAATTTTGATTTCAATTTAATTTTAATAACAATTTTAATTTTTAAAAAGTTGAAATTCTTTTTGTTTCTTACAATATATCAAAAAAAAGATAGATATAATGAAATAAATTGATTTCTTAATGATCAAATGATTGCTCATTAAAAAAACAATAAAAATATTTACTCAGAAGGAAGATGTATATTGTAAAGACTAGGGGAAAAGGAAGATTACAAGATTAGAGAAAAAGAAGGATGTATAAGATTAATTGTAAATATGTTAATTTTTTGTTTAAATTAGCTTTAATTTAATTAAAATTATAAAATTAGAATTATATGTATTATAATCAATTATCATTTCACGTGTAGACTAATATTAAAATAAAGTATTAAACAAAGTAAACATTAAATAAAAAAACAAACAAAGTAAATAACTACGAATTCACATGCATTATAACTAATAATTATTTTGGATGTAAACTATTACTAAAACGATTCCTCAAAATAACTTTAATGAAAAATCAATAAAAGTATTTATTCATTTCATTTAATTATAAAATTAGAATTAAACATTATAATTAATAATTATTTTAGGTACAAACTGTTACTAAAATAAAGTATTTAAAAAAGTAAAAATTAAATAAGGTAAAAAAGCAAATAAAGTAAACAAGTACTAACCCTCCATGTATCGCTACCGTTGAAAACACGTCGAACAAGATCAAAAACGTATTGTTTTGATTTATAAGTATTAATGAAGTACTGATCACCTTTTTCATCCATTTCTTTCATCACACGTGTAGTACGAGAAAGTATCTTAAATATAAATAACTAATAATTAGTTTTCAAGTTTATAAAGCTAACTGGAAAGTACAACCACTACCGGAACAGATAAATATGGAAAAAAGTTGAAAAGGCAGCTAAAAGTATGGAGAAGGAAGCTGAAAGAATTTGTATACAATGTATAAGTGAAAAGTTTCAAGTAAATCAAAACTAACTATAAGTTAAAGTATAAGCATTTATTATTTGTATGAAATTACTTATATATTTTATTTTAATATTTATTCATTTATTTATTTAAAATTTTGTATTTCAGCTACAAATAAAAATAAAACTGAAACCTTCAGATAATTAAAGTTTGGAGTGATAAATGAGATAAATGAACCATCTGAAGTGCTGGATGCTAATTTATCGACGAATGTTGAGGTGGCTTATCAATGTTATCGAATTCGAAGGCAATTTATTAATGTTTTTTTCAATATTTAAATTTGCTGATAGTTAGTAAAGTTAATATAAGCAGCTAAAAGATAGGTAAATTAAATTTACCTGTTCTTTGATATCTTTCCCATATCGATGTCGTTCTACCATCCCCACCAATGAATGAACGATATTTAAAGCATATTTACATGATTTTTGTATTGGACTAAAAAAAATTTTTTTTGTCAACTTTTAAGAAAGGAAAAGTAATATTTAATAAGCAAAATAGTAATATTTAATCAGTTTTGTCATAAAATTTAATTAAACAAAGTAAAACACTTCAAATCCTACTGTTTACTAACATAATTACTATTAATCATAACAGAAGTATAAAATTGTAAAGAGTTTACTGTCTAAAAAAACTGAAACTACAATTTACCTAATAATATCTTTCATTACGCTTTTATCATGCTTGATAATATTTGTTGAATATCCGGTAAAAAAGCTCCTAATCAATCAATCAATCAATTAGTCAATTATTTGACCTAATGTTGCTTAAAGAGAGTAAATATTCTAATTAATTTTTAATTCAATTAATTACTTAAACTACAATAAAAAGTTAACGATCACCGATGTTAAATTTCAAAAAATTGCAGAAAAAACTGAAAGAAACTAACTCCATCCATCGTACAAATGTTTCCAGTAATTCATCCGGATAATGTGCCATCCACTTAAAACAACAATTTTTAATAGAGACATAATTTTTGAAAATTATCAAAATTATTTTCACTTCAACTTAACAAAAACCTCAACTCATTATATGAAGACTTTTACTTATTATACCAAAACTCCAACTTATCAACTTACTTCAAGTTACTATACCAAAAAAAGAACTATTTGTGCAGTAATTTTCGCCAATTATTTAAAGAGAAAAACTTGGAAAATTTAAACAATTTGCTATATAATATTTGTATTTAAAATATGATAAATAAAACTGACCTTTGACATAATTTGTTTAGTTTTACCATCAGCAGAGAATCGTGTCATTATTCGTAAAACTGTTTCTACTATCTGAAACTAATAACTTAAATTATTTATGTTCATCCAAGTTTACCTGATAAAAAAACCATTCAGTGAGAAACGTAAATTTTTCAAAAAGTGAAAATTAAATATTTCAATTTTAACTTTAACTTCAATTTCAATTTCTAATTTCACTGAACAAATTAATGGATTAATAACTCACTAAATAGAGAGTATATCAGTGATTTGAGATTATCAATCCTCATTTAAATATGCCTTAAGGTTTCAAAACAAAAATTTTAAATTTGGAAAAAATTTTAAACGACAAAAAATTAAGGTAAAAGCTAACATCATCTTCGGTATCATTTTGTCGTAACCATCGTTGTATCATCGTTTTCATCATTTTTTCCAACTTATCAATATCAGCTCGCTCAAAATCGTTCCGTGTTGCCATCATAAACACAGCTCGTACCATTTCATGTGCTACTTTCTATATATACATGTATATATGTATTTCAACTAATGAAGTACATTACTTTAACTAATAAAAACTAATGAACCGGAAGTCAAATATAAAAACTGAAATATATTCAACTTTTGCTAACAATAGAATTAAAATTGTCAACTTAAGTTTTTAATGAATATCATTGATCAAAATTAAATAATTCAAAGATTTCAGTTATTCCTTTTTTGTAATAAAATTTTCATCATAATTCTTTAAGGATTGTTTATAGTGCTAATAATTTATTTAAATACCAACTTTTGTTAACAACAAAACTAAAATTGTAAACTAAAGTCAATGATAACTTACTGATTAAAATTAGATTTAAAGATTTCAGTTATTTCGTTTTTTTAATCATAATTTGGGAATTGTCTATAGTGCTAATAATTATATAAACATCCTTGATTTTCTTTTTACCTTAACCAAGTAATACTATTAACTTATACAGATATTCGTAGCATTCAAACGTAACAAATCCGGAATATTTAAAAAACATTTGATAAAAAAGATATCTCAATGAATGCATACCTTATCATTATTATTCATATTCGATAGCTTATACGGATATTCGTAGAATTTAAATGTGAAAAAAATAAGAATTTAATGTAATTCAATGAATGCATGTATACCTTATCATTATTATTCACGTGAGCAGTTATTTTATCGATATATTTATTGACAGTTTCAATAAATTTAACATGATCTGGTCCCATATTTTCAACACATGATGATGAGGATGATGGAGCTGATGTATGCATTTGTGCTCTCTAAAATAAAAACAAAACTATTAAATAAATATTTTTTTAATTCAGTATTAAATAAATATTGACAAATGTTTGTTTTTAACTGTTTGTTGAATTATTAGATTATAAATGAATGGATTAATTAAACAAATAGTTCCATTTATGAATAGAAATAAGGAGTAATTTGAAAAAGAAAAAGGTAGAAAAAAACGGTAATTTTCATATGGTAAAATGCTTTATATTACAATATGTTTCAAATATTAATAATTCAAATATTCAGAAATAATAATCCAAGTATTTAATTAAACAAACAAATAATTAGAATCATTTATAAATAGAAATAAAAAGCAATTTTAAAAAAAACTAAAAAAGGAATGAGACGGTAATTTTATATTCAAAGATATTTCAAATATTTTTAATAATTCAAATATTCAAAAATAATTCAAATATTTAATTAAACAAAGAAATAATTAAATAATTACAAGCAATCATAAATAGAAATAAAATTGTTTATTTTAATTATTTAATAATAATTTTTATATAACTAATTTCACATATTTCAAATATTTCATCTTCAAACATTTTTCGAATATTTTTAACAATTCAAATATTCAAAAATAGTAATTCAAATATTTATTTAAAAGAAACAAATAATTGGGATCATTCAAAACGATAATTTTCATAATAACTGATTTCACATATGGAAAATATCTTTAATTCTAACTTTTTACTTATTTAAAATTTACTTACCAAATCAGCTAATTGTCGAAGCTCGGTAATTTGCGTGTTAACGCTTAACATACTCATATCATCCGCTGCGCTACTTACGTGACTCATACGTGACATCGACATTACTGATGACGGCTGAAAGAAAAAAAATTAATATTTCATATTAAAACTTAAATCATTTTAGTTAAATTGATTTTAATATACTTAATTTTAAATTAATTAAAAAGTAAAGTCGAAATTTCTAATAAATTTATGAGTTATATTTTAAATTCAAACAATTTTATCATGTTTAAATGAAATTAAAAATAAAATTTTCAATAAACTTATGATGATTTATGACTATACTTATATTTATATTTATGAATAAATTTACAGTTATATTCTTCAGTAGAAAAAATTATTAGGTAAGAGTTACTGATAAGAGTGATAATAATTTTACCGCTGATCCAGTCCTGTACTGTTGCTGTTGTTGCTGAGGATAGCTGATAAAACGATGATCGCTCATCCATGTTTGCGTATTCATTATTTTCCGATTATCAACCGTTGATATCATCCGTTCCGGATATTGCTGTGATTGTGGTGGTATCGGTTGTGATTGTTGTTGTGGTTCACATTTTATTTGAGTTCTCATTGGACTATTTGATGTTGATGAATATGGTAAACTAAATTTTTTTTTTCTTTAAAATATTAAAAAAATTAAATTTTAAAGAAAAAATTAAGACCTAATTAATTAATTAATCAATTAATTCGATAAAATCAAATTATTGAATCACGAATAAATTATTTTTATTATCGTAAAATTTCAAATACGAAAATTATTGATCTAATTTTTTATAAAAAAGAAATTTTCTATATATATTTTTTGTAAACTATAAAATATTAAAATGGATAAGTAAATACCCAGCAGGTACGGGATAATGTGGTAATGGTGAATTGTAATAACCAGGTGTTGCTGCTGCTATTGTTGGATGATGAGGTTGTGGAATATTTGAGATTGATGATTGATCATATGAAGTTGTTGGTATTTGCTGATCATAGACGGTCGGAAGTTGTTGATGTTGTTGTTGTTGTTGTTGTTGTTGATGTTGTTGATGTTGTTGTTGTTGATGTTGTTGATCTATTGAATAACCTCCTTGACATGAAGTATCCATGCTAAAATTTTTATAGATAAGAAAATTTTGATTGCTTCTTCAAATCATTTCCTCTCAAATAGCAATTAGCGTAAATGAAATTAAACATAAAATTCGCCATAATACAAAATTTAATTTAAAACGTGAAATTTGACGCAATACTAACGTAAATATTAGAAATGGAAAAGATCATTAATTATAAAAAAAGAAATTCATTATAATACTAAGTTTAATTTGAAATAGTTGACGCGAAATTCCACATGATATTAAGTAAACATTAAAAATGGAAAAGATCAATTTGTAGAATACGAAATATTTGATAAGCTATCATAAACAAAAACTATTATAAATGAAATTTAACAAAAAGTTCACTATGATACTAAATTTAAAATGATTAACGTAAAATTTCACGTGATATCACGTAAATACTAGAAATGAAAAAAACATCAATTGTAAAATATTTTTAACAGAAAATTCACTGTACTAAGAAATTTAAAATAACGTGAAATTTCATGTAATATCATGTAAATATTAGAAATGAAAAAAATATCGATTGTAGAATATTTCTAACAAAAAAATCCAATGCACTAATAAATTTGATTTAAAGTGGCTAACGAGAAGTTTGATGTAAGGTTCGAGATTTAGGTTCATTAATTAGTTTAATTTAAGTTTAATAATTGAAAAATTTAAGTTTAATAATTAGCTTAATTTAAGCTTAGTAATTAATTAATTGGTTGTATAAAATGATAAAATAATTTAATCTAAATTTGACTTAAAATTTAAGTTTAGTAATTAATGTAACTTAACTTTAATAATTAATTAATTAATTGTATAAAATAATAAAATAATTTAATTTAAATTTGATTTAAAATAGCTGACGCGAAATTAAGTAAACATTAAGGATGGAGATGATTATCAGTTCGTCGAATATAAAATATTTGATAAGCTATCTCAAATAATAACTAACACAGTTGAGATTTAACATTGAATTCACTATAATACTAAATTAAATTTTACATAATTAACATGAGATTTCACGTAACATTACGCAAACACTAGTAATAGAAAAGATTATTAGTTTGTTTAAAATTCACTACAATACTAAATTAAGTTTAATCCCACACAATTAACATAGGATTTCACGCAATATCACGTAAATATCAGAAATGGAAAAGATTATCAATCAATTTGATTAGCAATCGAATATCAGTCATTCTGATAAGCTATGCTGTCATTTCACGTAATATAACGTAAGTATTAGAAATGGAAAAGATTATCAATCAATTTGATTAGCAATCGAATATCAGTCATTCTGATAAGCCATGCTATCTATCAATCCATCAATGGCTCAACGGATATCGTCACGATTTTCACGATGACAGCTGCTGTTTATTTCTTTTTTTTCGTTACTTTCTTATTTGCATACAAAAAAAAAAAACGCATTGTTATTTGCAGACAAAAAAAGGTCATTTATTTTCTTTTTAATTCATTTATCAATTTGGGAAAATTCAACAATAAAAAAAAAAAGAATTATTTATCGTTTCAAATTTAAAAAGTTAAAAAAAATTCTTTTTTTTCTAAAATGGCTCATTTCCTGCCCATTTTGTACGCCACGTTTAAACCGATTGCAAAGTGATAAATGATCAGCAGTTTCAATCATTCATTTTTTCACCGTTACACAATTTCATACATCTTTTTCCATCTCTCCACCTCCCCCTCTCTCTCTCTCTCTCTCTCTCTCTCTCTCTCTCTCTCTCTCTCTCTCTCTCTCTCTCTCCCTGACAGTTTCGATCGTTTCCTTTTCGTACCCTCGTTGGTTAGACTAACATTAAGTCCAGAACAATGGTAATTATTTTTCATTTCATTTTCAACTTTAAAAAATCAACAAATGTTACCATATCGATAGTATCCATCTCTTTCTCTCCCTCTCTCTCTCTCTCTCTCTCTCTCTCTCTCTCTCTCTCTATACAAACAAATTTATCATACAAACAGTATACATCTTTCTCCTTTATCTCTTTCTCTCTCTCTCTCTCTCTCTCTCTTCCTTTCACATAAATACATTAAATAATATGGAGAAATTTGAGGAACCAGAATATCCTATATCCGGTAAAGTTAACTTCTTACATGCCGGATATGACCGAATATTCCGTTCTCTCTTTTCCTCCCTCTCCTTCTCTTTCTCTTTCACTCTATACTAACAAATATTACCATATAGATAGTACACATCTCTCTCCCTTCTTCTCTTTCTCTCACATAGATAGATACATTAAACGACACGAAGAAATTTTGGGAACCGGAATATCCTGTATTCGGTAAAGTTATCTTCTTTGTTTCGCAATACAAATTATATACCGGATATGATTGAACACTCCGACATTTAAAATAGGAAATTGATTTTCGATTAATTTTGATCTTATTACTTAACAAATCCTTTTTCATATAAACGGATCCGATTATAGTATTGAATAATTGCTTGATCACACTACGGATAAAGCTTTCCGGATAAAGATAAGAATATTTCCGGTTAACCGAATAAAAAAAATCATCGACATATTATTCAACATTAGCAAGAACGAATGAGTATCAGTAAAATATCATTTTATTGAATTGTTTTAAAGTACATTTATTATCATTTATCAATAACACCACCTTAATACCATCATTCCCGAAAAAAAGACGTAACATAATCATTTCCGAAAAGACATATGACGTAATCATTTCCGGAAGAAGCGTAATATGATCATTCCAGAAAAAAAAAACATTACATGATCATTCCGAAAGAAGAATTAATATTATGATCATTTCAGAAAAAAACGTGACGTAATCATTTGTGAAAGAAGACGTAATATGATCATTTCAGAAAAAAGACGTGACATATGAAAGAAAGCATGAGATACGTGATCGTATTTCATCATGCTACGTTTTAGGATTCCATAGAAAATATTTTATCCTAAATGTTTATAGAAAATATTAATACCCAAGTAAGGAATTTTTTAAAACGTAAAATAAAAATGATATTTTTAAATTTGTAAGTTAATTTACAGGCAGAAAAAAAAAACCTGCTCCTCTAATATTAATTAATATCAGTTAATAATTAACAAAAATTATGCAAATTTCGAAAAATGGGAAAAGAGAGAAAAAATGCAATAATAGTAGGGTTGCTTACCCCCAATATATTCACATTTTCAAATTTGAATTTATTCCCGGTTATTTGAAATGTTAAAGAGAGAGAGAGAGAGGAAGGGAGAGAGAGATAGAGAGAGAGAGAGAGAGAGAAAAGAAGGGGGAGGAAAAGAATGATGAAAACGAAATTATAGATAAAACAAGAAATTGAAATGATAGGACTGATAAGAATTGAAAAGATAAAAGATAAGAAAGGAAGAGGTCATTTCTCTTCTAAAAGGTTTGAGGAAGAGGAGGAATAGAAGGTGGAGGGGGAGGGGGGAGGAGAAAAGAAAGGTTGAACCTCAAATTAACCGCCAAAAATTGAGGAAGAAAATAGGAGGAAATGAAGGAGGAAGTGGAAAAGAATCAGGAAAAGAAGGGAGAGAGAGAGGGACAGAGAGAGAGAGAGAGAGGAGGGGAATATACCACCTGTCGTCAATTCATCAATATAAATATATTTCATATCTGCATAAATAGATGGAGAGATAAATTGATAAATGGATAGATAAAATCGTAATTATAAAAATCTATTCTTAATTATTAATAACTATAATTAATTATATGGAGTTAAGGTATAGCTAAAATTTTGAAGTAAATTTTTAATTTTTAAATGAGAAGTATTGAAAAAACTGTTGAGTTATGTTGATTTTTATCTAAAATTGTAAAAATTAATTTATCATTATTCCAAATATGATGATTATAAAATTTTATGATTATGATAATTTGTGGAATTTTTTTAAAGTTAAATCTTACTCTATTGTTTTATGGCCATCAAAGTTAAAGTAAAGAGTGAAATTTCTTATCTATTTGATATGATATATACAGATAGAATGAGAAGTTTTAAAATTCCGATATATCCATTATTATAAGTTCATTAAATTTCATTTAAATGATAATCTTTAGGAAGATGCAAGATTAGGTCAAATAATTGACTGATTGATTGATTGATTGATTGGTTCATTTAAAAATGAAGGTGTAATATTACGTCAAATAATTGATTGACTGTCCGATTGATTGATTGACTGATTGATTGATTAAGAGCTTTTTTACCGATATTTAACAAATATTATCAAGCACAATGAAAGCACAGTGAAAGATATTATTAAGTAAATTTGTAGGGTCAGATACAGAAATATATGGAAGTTGACCCATTCATATGAATTTGAAGTCAAAGAATTGATTGATTGATAGATTGACTGATTGATTAGGAGATTTTTTTACCGGATATTCAACATATATGATCAGGTATAATAAAAGCGTAATGAAAAATATTATTAAGTAAATTGTAGGGTCAAATACAAAAAGTATATGGGAATAGAGTCATTCATACGAATTGAAAAATTCGAGGTCATTCAGGTAGACAATAGCTAGCTTGCTTGAATGGGCTAATTATACATGCTAATTTCATCTGATTCTTAAAAGAAATTAACATACTTATATAAATTATAGATTATATAAAGTAAAAAGGAAAGTAAGTAATAAACAAGTAATAATAAGTAATAATGATTGAACGGAAACAAATTTAATCTTGAATTATCATTAAATAACATTAATCAATATATCACTAAATATTTTACTATTCTATTATTAGATTATATAAAGTAAAAAGAAAAAGTAAGTAATAAACAAGTAATAATAAACAATAATGATTGAACGGAAACAAATTTAATTTTGAATTATCATTAAATAACATTAATCAATATATCACTAAATATTTTACCATTCTATTATTAGATTATATAAAGTAAAAAGAAAAGTAAATAATAAACAAGTAATAATAAGTAATAATAATTAAACGGGAACAAATCTAATCTTGCATCATTACTAGTCAATATATCAATATATCAAATCAATCAATATATCAATTAATCAATACATCATTAAATATTTCACTATTGTATAGATAATAATAATGATAATACCTGATAGTTTATCTATTCAAAGATTGGTTTAAAAATTTCCATAACAAATATATTCAAATATATATGCATATATTATATATATATATATAAATATCATATGATCAAGTGGATCATATTTACTATTATTTAATTAAATTTCCGCTTACTCTTATTGTTTCATCAAATTGAATTGTGATTTATCGTAGTAACAATGAAACAATAGGAAATATGTAAATTTCAAATAGGAATATTTGTTTCTTATCAAAATTAACAATTAAATTGCAATTATTATTTTTTTTTTTTTTGGGAAATAATAGAAAATGTCAAATGTGTAAATTTTTGATAAGAATATTTGTTCTTATCAAAATTAACAGTACTTATTGTACATTAACAATTGAATACTATTTTTTAATCAAAATAAGACAAATTTTTTTTTTTTTGAATAAAATAATTTTGCTCTTATCAAAATTAATAATTCTTATCAAAAGTTAACAATTGAATTATTTTTTATAGAATAAAACAATTTGTCTTTTATCAAAATTAACAATGAAACTGTAATTGTTTT
>JABVXU010000866.1:0-17258 GCA_013365365.1 Cruorifilaria tuberocauda
GAAGACAGAACCTAAGGAAGCAAGTGCCAAGCCACACGAACCAGAAGAACCTGAGGATGATGAAATCGAGCCGGAATCCGTTTCCAAACTTAACAAACCTAATGTTAAGTCCGGAAAACCTAAGGTGCCGACTAATAAGCCTAAAAAATCTCTCAGTGTTAAATTAGACAGTCCTGAGCCAGAAACCGATGCTACATTACCTTTACCGAAATCAGAGGAACAGGATGAGGATTCTGTTCCTGAAATACCTACCGAAAACGAGGTAATCCAATTAATTTTAAAATTAAAATTAAAGTCATTAACCTTCGAGTCATTTAATTTTTTGACATTAATCTAAATTGGAATTAGTCAAATGAATTTTCAACATCTTCTAAATGATAAAAAGATTTTACAGCCTGAGGACGATGAGAATAGAAGGCCGAAAAAGAAACCGAAACAGAAAAAGGTCATTTCCGGAATTGATATTATTTTTTCACTAATCGATTCTTTCCTCACGTATTTCACCTTCCAAGCTTTTCTTTAGTTATTACAAAAAACTGATATATTATAATTTAATGGTTTTCCTTTAAGCATGAACAAATTTGTCCGGTGGCGGTGTTGTCGCAATTCTAATCTATCCATTCCGGGACCCTTATCACTTATCATCATAATTCGGAAACTCTTATTTTCCTCACTTTTTGCGTCAAAAAAGAAAACCTCATGATAGTTTTTCACTGTTATTGAATCGATGTGATTAATTTTGCAGAAAAAATCAAAACCACAGTGGATTCCACCACCTAGACCACCACCGGAACCATATGAAATGCCACCGGAAGAGAAAAAATTAGCTGAAATATTAAAGGAAGAAAAAATTCCACCAACCAAACGATATGCTAGAAAGCCAAAACATTTGTAAGTATTAAGGATTTTTTGCAAAATTTATTTTGTTCCCTTTATCTCTATCATTAATCTTCTTATCATATCATTAACTAATTCATTGATAATTTCATTTTAATTATAATTATAAATTTTTCCACATTTAAGAGATGTTTTTATTCCGTTTGAAATACCTTGGGAGAATTTACCTGCATTGCAAACACAACAAGGTATGGGCTCATTTGGACACGCACGAGATGCGAACATCAAAGTTGATCAAGGTTCTAAGCATTTGGTACAGGTAAGCAAACCTTTCAAACAGCAATTTACCGATGCTACCTAAAATTATGATTGAAGAATAATATGATGATAGTAGCTCGTATAATTTGAAAAAATTTTTCCATGATATTGCACTTAAATTAATTTATGAATCATAATCATCATTCCGGTTTTCTGTAAGGTTTTTTGAAATAAATTCCATTTCATTGCTTTTTCCAGTTTATCGACTTTTGATTCATAAAATCTTCTCTTTTCCTCATCTATATTTTAAAATAATTATTTGAATTTTTCCGGATCACTTTTCAGTAATACTTTTTCTCAATAATGTTAGCATGATATATAACTTTAGTGTGTTCCGTTTTGATAAAATCCAGAATGCAACATATCGAATCTAACAAAATTTAACTTTGCTATATTTACAGTAGCAGTGTCGGTATCTCTTCTTTCCATTTTTGTACTCCTTATGATATTAAGTAGGTATATTTAAAAATTAATTTATTAAATTTAATTAGTGAGTTACTAATTAGTAAGTCTAATTAATTAGTCATTATTCAATTGTGCTATTTAATTATTCAATCAATCAATTTTTAAAATTATTCTAATATCTTTAATTAAGGCCAATTATTTCGTTGAGTGATTTTAGGGTGATCTTCATTCCGAAACAGTCATCCCTCTGTTTTCGCAACCATTTGGTGATAATCGATCCGGAATGTTACCATTCGGATCCTATCGAAGAAACATATCGGATATTATTGATAATCATAAATTTGACGATTCGAAGGTATAGCAGAATCGCTTTTTGTTTTTAGCAAAAAATTTCAAAAAAACGAACCAAATTTATGATTTTGATTTTTTTAACTATTTTAGTGATTGCTGATTTGTAGTGATAAATTTTAACAGTTTGATCATAAAATTTCATCAAATCAATCGATAATTAAATTATATATTTGTTGTTTAAAATTTTTCAGGCATTTTAAGAAAATTATGATGAATTTCAGATTAGAAAATTAATTAAATTTATCATTTAAGCTTAAAGAAAGTGATCGTTTTATTCCGAAATTGATGCAAGGTGCAGTACAGCCACAAAATGCCGAAACTTTATTTGGTCAAATTCGAAATCAGGTAATTTTTTTTTTAACTCAAAAAGTTATTATCACCGCAAAAATAGTCTTGAAGTATATATTCCGTTATGTGATAAATGATTAATATGGAGAATTTTAAAATTATTTTGAAATGTTGAATTTTAGTTGTTGTTAATTAAAGTTAATAGAGAGCAAAAGAAACTGTAGAAATATTTCGGAAACAATAAGAATAAGTAATCAGCTAATAATAATTTCAAATAAATAAGTAAGTTTTTTAGCATTAATCAAATAATCAAATAAGTTTTTTATTGTATAAAAATAAAAATTTTGTGATAAAAATTATTGGAAAATTATTTTTCATTGATCAAATAACAAATGATAAAGTTTTTTATCATTAATTTCTATTTTAAAATTTTTACGATTATTGATAAAAAACTTATTTGATTACTCGATTAATTAAAAAAAACTTAATTATTTGTTTGATATTATTATTCTTAATTAACTTATTATGCATTTCTATTGTTTTAATTAATACTTTCACTTCTTAAATTATAAGTTATTAAATTTTTAGACACCGCATGTGAAATATTTGGATTATATGACACCGAATTGTGATCCAGGATCTCATGCTTTCATCAGTCGACAATTTGCGCCATCAACGGAAAAAGCCGGTAGTACTATTATGGATAGACGACGAAATATTATAGCTAATGAACAGGTGCTAAAATTCATTCATTAACATTTTATTTTCAAAATTATGAACTAAGCGACATTTTATTCTTATTAAATATACAGATATATTGAAATATTTAACAATTTTCAATCAATCAATGATTAATTACCTTTAATTAATAATTAATTAGTTTTACAATCATTTTAACAGGTACAGAATTGAAATTTAAGATTATGATGAGGTAAATTTAAATTTGCAGCCATATATATATATTGAAATATTTATCAATTTTCAATTAATCAATAATTAATTACCTTTAATCGGTTTTACAACCATTGATTTATTCATGTATTTTAACAGGTAAATAATTGAAATTCAAGATTATGATAAGGTGATCTTTTAAAATTAAAACTTTGCTTTTTAGGGTTCGGGACATGATATTGGTGTATTTAATCGTGCATCAGAATCAATTATGCCACTTCTGTTCAATGTCCAGGATATCTGTCTGAAAAGTGGAGCTAGTTTTGGTGCCTTTCGACCACTGGTCAGTGAATCGGAAGGTGGCTATCGAAACTATCGAATGAATCTTACCGATGAGATGAAATGCAAACTTGCTATTCCTTATCAGGTTGATAATTCTATTGATTACTTAAAATCATTTCAAATAATTCTTCTCAACGAATTCAATTTTATCAATTAAATTTGATAATATTAAAGAAGAGGAAAAGTAAAGTGCAGCAGAAGATTTTAAAGAAATGAAAAGATAGATAAAATGCTTCTTCATTTTCCTTTCTGCTTACTTTTCTCCTTCCTTCCTTCCTTTCCCTCCCCCTCTCTCTCTCTCTCTCTCTCTCTCTCTCTCCATTCATTTTCATTTTCGAATTTCCTGAAAAAAATTTTTTTTTCCGTTTTTCTACAGAATAAAAAGCATACTTGGATTAAACAGGCATACTTGAATATTCCATCATTTCCTTCTTTTTCTAAATTCAAACTCAAAACTGATTCATTTTACAATTTTCAGACATCGCCGTCACTTACAACATGATAGGATATAATCACCGTAAATCCTTTCTGGATTTATTTGTACTGGATTCGGTAATTAGTTATCATTTAATTTGTACGTAGTTGTATTCTTCGATCTATTAGTTTGTTGTTATAAAAGTTATCGACGAGTAAATTCAAAGTATTTTGAATGAACAATTTGTTTAGATATTTCAATGTATGTTATTAGGATAAATACGATTTGGTTGTTTTTCCGGTTCTGGAAATTTAATTCTCTTAAAATGAATGATTATCCGATATTGTTTTCTCTTAGATAATCAAATTAGCAGTAACCGTAACAATTAAGATATATTTACGGAAAAGTTTCAAAAGCTACAAAAGTGAAATTATCCAACTATTTATTAATTATGATGATAATTGATTGTTACTCTTACTGATAATGAAATAATATTAGATCTGATTTTATATGAATGATTATTAGATCTGATTTTTAGCTCTCAATTTTAACTATCGAAATTTTATTAAATTTATAGTTGTCATAATAAAGAATAAATAACACTTCGAGAAATTATAATCCAATAATATTTATCAATTATGCTAGTGATCAATTGAATTACGTGTAATTTCTTTTTTCTTTGAAAAATAAAATTTTGCATTTATTGATTGAATTGATCATTTCACATTTCGTATGAAATATAAATGAGAAATAAAATGTAAAAGTAAGTTTATGCATTCTATTCTGCAAATTTTATTAAATTTAACCTTTATTTTTAGATTTTCTCTGTTTTTTTTTTATCTTATTTTGCAAGTCTTTACAAAAAAAAAGTGTGAAATTGCTTATTGACCTATTAACCTATTAACCTGTTGACCTATCTTATCTTTAAACCTATCTTTTTTCAAATCGTTTTTTATCATTCGAAAAAGAAATCTGAGAAAAATGTGTATTATTTTTTCTCTATCATTTAAATATCAAAAATTGATTGAAATTTAATTTCTACTTGAAGATCATTCCTTCAGCGGCTAAAACTGATTACTTACCAAATTACTTTATCAAACGTTGAAGTATTTATTACCTGTTTAACTCTTTAACCAGATAACCTTACCAGTTTAGCTTTGAACTTTTTCAAAAAATCTATAAAGTATGAAAATATAAAGTATTTCAGGAAACAATTATCATACAGTAAGAATTTTACAGTAAAACTACGAATAATGAGGTGATAGATTTATTCAATTATCATTATCTTGATTATCATTATCTTGATTATTATATTAATTATCATTATCTTGATTTATGCAAAATGCATCAAATCTACAGCAATAATATTTTCATTTGATAAATCTTTTCTTTTTTATATTTCATTTATCAGAAATTAAAGTTTCAATGATTCATATTGATAAAGTGATATTTCTTTTTGTCGCATTGAGTTTTAGCTAATCGTATAATTTCATAAATTTTAATAAATCTGCTGAAAATGTTCAAATAGTTAAAATTTTTTTAAATAATTTAATATTGCTCAATCAAATCTCGATCAATCAATTCAATCAAATATTTGCATTATTTCTCGTCTTTTGATTATTCAAATCGTCAATATGTAAATTTTACACATGTTTTACATATATTATCATGATAAAATGATATATATATTATCACTGAATATATTATCACCTATCACTGTATATTAAACAATATATCACTGAACATATATTATCACTGAATTTTCTATCATGCAGTAAAGATATAATCTTAATTAGAGAAATAGAAATAATATCGAATTTTTGAATTGATCAAGCTATCGAGAATGCATTTATAAGATTTCATGAGAATTATTGACATTTATCATTTATCATTTTTCCTTTCATTTTACTTCTTGGGGACAAATATTATTTATAATTATTGGTGATAAAGTTTGGTAAAAAAAAATGAAAGATATGACGGGTGATATATCGTGATATCATGCAAGTTTTATAAATTTAATTTAAAATGATTAATTTTGAGCTTATCAGAAAATTGCTCAGTAAATGGTAAGTAAATGATAAGCGAAAAGTGATAACTGAATTACTCGTATTTTTCGAAATATTTTAAATTGTATAAGTTAGAAAAGAATTATCTTTTGCTGAATGAATTTTTCGTTTTATTTTTTTCTTTTATTTTGATTGAACGACAACAGACAAAATAAGCTTTCGGAAACTTGAGAAAGTAAAAATAAGATGGATATCATGCTCATTCATATTATCATGATATTATCATGGATTTTGCTTGAGTGACAAATGATTAAATTTTTTCATTTCTATCTTCATTAAAAACTTTCATTTCTATTGAAATTTAAATCATTTGCATATTTTTCCCTAAGTAATAGCATTTTGATAACATAAATATTTGTTGATAAAATTGATTTAAAAATTTTTTATTAAGTATTTCTATTCGAAAATCAAGCTGAAATTCCACAAGAACTTCTAATCTAATTCAAGTTTGACAAATCATTAAACAGCAAATTCCGAAGTATTCCGCATGACGACTTTATAAAATTGCACTAATGAAGGAAGAGAGAGAGAGAGAGAATCCGTTAAAATATTACACTAGTAGCTTCTATCTCTTCAATTTACTTCATTCGAATATGAGATGTCCGACTTAAAAAAAGCTTTATTGCTTTAATGAAGTTTCAATTAAATTTTCAAGCATGAGCAACAAATGCAATTCAGTTTCGGATCTTTTCTTCTCATCAGTCTTTTATTGCTTATTATCAAGCTAACAAGTAGTATATGAAAATGATTTTTTCTTTCCATCCAATAAAATATCATCAACATCTCTTTCTTCCCAACAATACATCATTAGATTTAATTCAAATTGGAACAATCCCATCAAATTGATCCAATCTTTCATTTCTCTTATCAATTTATTATTTTCAATTAATTGTTAATGTTAATTTAAAGCGAATTAAAATTCAAGTAAACTTATAACTTATCATTTAATCAATTAGATCATTAATCATTAAACAATCTTCTATACAATTATTAAACCTTGGGAACGATAATTTGCGTTACAAGGCCGTGAAAATATGAAGTGCTAACAAGTAATGAAACGCGATTCTGCGTTTGTTGATGGAGGAAGGCAGACGGAGAATAGCGTGAGTGACGGAGTTCATTGAGCTTAATGATTTAAGCGGCGGCAAAGTTCTATGCATGATGAGTGGGATAGATTAGCTGCAATCGTTAACGTCATCCTCATAACTTCCTATCATTAAGCGACCAATCAAAGTGTTCCACTTTCCTACTAATCGATTTTCCATTTTTTTATCATTTCAGGTTGTGATTGTTTTCTAACCTAATTAAACTATACATTCAAAGAGAATAGAGAATGTATGCATGACTTCGATAAATTAGAGTGTAATAGTTTGGTAAATTTATTTACAGGAGTGAAAATACGATTATTACTATAAGGGAATTAGTGATAGATGTATTTAAGAGTGATGATTATGCGAAATTCAATAATATTTAGCATTTTGACAAGTTCTCCCGGAAAATCATAATATATTTCTTGAAATGATATATTTCCTTTAATTGAAATAGTTGGTCGACTATGAGAATTCACGACCATTTTCTGTAAATTTGATAGATGACATTGTTACAATCAGTGTGTATAGGATTAGAAAGAAAATAGTTGTTTGATCTTTGTTCAAAGTTTATGTTTTTTTTTCGTTATTGCAGGCTTAATGCTGACTTTCTGATATTATCATAGTCTTCTTTTTCTCTTTTGTGACATTTTTTGTTTGTTAAGAAAAAAGTAAGATAGCTTGTAAATTTTGTCATTAAAATGCTACCCTAAATAGATATTGCAAAAAAGGGGAAATAATGATTTAATGTGTTTTGTTTGCATCAAAATCTACCAACGATTGTTAATAAAAATATAAATGTGATACTTTGTTTATTTATTTCTTTTACCATTTTGAATGATTACGGCAGTTTTTGCTATCTTTTATGTATACAAATGAACCATTTTTACCTCTCCCTCTTTCTCCCTCTCTTGTTTCCATGTATTGCGAAAGAGCTCATTTATTAATTATATTTGTCGTATTTAATTATAAAATATTTAATTACATTCATCAATTATAAATTAACATGAAAGTTATTTGCTAAATTCAAAAAGTAATGGGAATCACGCTTGAACTTCAAGCTTTTTGAATATTAACTTATAAATCGTAGGAAATGTCCATGTATCATTGAATCAAATCATCTTTCACGCATAATTGTCAGTTTATAATTTTAAAATCTTTAAAATGATTATCAAATCATTTTAAATGTTAAGTTATTTGGAGCTCGAGAGTTAAAAGAGCTCGAAATATTTTCTGGAGCAATTTGCTAACTTCTAACTGGTGATGGTATTCGTAGTATAATTTAATTAATTATTTGTTGGAATTTGATCGTTATGTTTATGTTAACCATTTGGCGGTAGTACAATAGTGATAGTCCTAGTCTAAGCGGCTTATTTGCTTAATTCTACAACATATAACATTTTAATTCTATATTTATAGCATCCATTAAGTGAAAGCATAAAATAAGGTCCGGGGCAAATGCATTCCATTTCAGTCAAATGGTTTCGTTTTAATACGAAATGATAGAAAGAGAAGAAACGACGTTTTAGTTCAGTTTTTCCAATATAATACAAATAATTCTGCAAGGTGTTATGTTGCCAACCGATGCATTCAAATGTGAAATTGTTTTATAATCGTTTTAATTGCATACAATGACATTTCTTCTGATCATTGGTTTTTTTTAGTTGTTATGAGGGAACATCCAACTAAAAATATATCATATATAGCTAAAATGCGTCATGTATATATCATACTTCCGTGTTTATGTTAGCATGCAATTTACCAACTTAGTTGTAATTCCAGAAAAGTGATAACAATCAGGGAGGTTTCAACAAAAATTGTTGGCAAAGAACTGTAGAGCTGATTTGAGGAAATATATCAGAAGAACAAAGAAGGGACCCCTTTATATCGTAAAAATCACGGGGTCCTCAGGGGAAGTGTTTGGGATTGATGGGTGGACATCGACGCGACCAAAGTGATTCTCATGTACCTCTTCGGCAATCTATCGAGTTTCAACAATGTATTTCAAGTAGTAGTCAAGATCAGATTCGGTTTCCTCCAGAAACATCATTAAATATCGTCGAGTCAGTGCCTAACGGAACAATCAGCTCGATAACCTCAGTTGATTTGCCGGTTTATCACAATGATTGCATTGTTCATCGACAACGAAGAGTTAGTAATTTCCTAAATTATTTATTCATTTAATGAAATTTACAGAATTTATCTTAGGTAATTTCTTAAACTTTTGCTTTATAACGGTTATAAATTAAATTGTGTCCATTAATCCTGTTAACGAACTTAGATAAGTAGTAAAGATATTCTTGACTTTTCGCAGAAAGAAGTAGTATTGTTTCTTTGCATGTTTTAAGTTAGATAAGTTAGAGAAGTTCCACTTAGTTTGATAAACTACAATCCAAGAAAACAATAAATATTATCTAAGGGAACAGTTTAATTATTAAGAAATGAGCAAATTATTCAGGAAATCATAAATCATTACATAATTATCTTATTGCTTCTTGGTGTTTTGCTTTTCAATTATTTCTTTTAAAATTATTTTCAATTCTAATAGTTGATTTCAATAATGCTCGATCTTATTTCAAGATGTGTTTTATATGGTGATGTAGGTTATTTTGTTTTGGTATAAGATTATGAGAAAGTAATTTATAGGATTCATCAATATATCATTTCTAGAACATTGCTGTTGTCAATAGATTATAATAATAACACAGCTGTAACAAAGAATCATAAGTTTTTTGATCTGTTTACGATTGAAAATTCATATTAAAATGCAAATTTTGTATCAGTCAAAACTTGAAAAAATTCACATAAAAGGTACTGTAGCTGTCATTATTTATATATATGTATATATGTGAGAAATGAACAAACATCATTTTTATCGTCGCTGGTTTTCTGCGTGGTACATAACGTTTTCATTATTATTATTATTATCATTTTTGTTTGATGAGTTGTTCCATTATTGAAATTGCTTCCATTTTCTTTCAACTACAACTTCTGCTGGAATCTTCGCAAAATGCATGCTTTACCATAACATCACTTTGAATAAATTTTTCAATTTTCAAATATTTCTGTTAGGCTAATTACGTGACAAAAATTATGCTTGTTAACTTTTTATGAGTTATATAGCAAATACGTTATGTAAGGAATTTTATAGCGAATTCAACTAGCAGTAGCTAATATTATTTTCTGGAAGGGTAAATGCGCGATCTAAGCCAATAATTTAATATCCTTATGGAACTCTTAATTCATAAATTGTAGCGATTGTTGAAAAATGAAATGTTTACAGTAGAATTCTTAAGGATAGTTTTTTTTTTTTTTTTTTTCAAGTATAATTGGCAGAGTTATAATTTGTTTAACGAATAGGTATACTATCTTCAAAATAAAATTGTTTTTTGTTTATAAAAAAAGTCATTTGTCTTGTGTGTAAGTTAAATTTAGAAATGGATGAGATCATTGAAGCGATAGAGCGCTTAAGAGGTTCAATAAATAGGCATTAGACAGCGCGCTCCAAAGCTTGTTTTCCCGTCAGAAAATGGGAGTGAAGAGAAGGTGCCACCAGCACCAACATCATCGTTGTCATCCTTATCGCCGTAACAGAACTACTCTATTCTAAGCAGTGATTTAGGATAGAATAAAACTTCCTAGATTGAGATTCTTTTTTCCTCTCATTACAGGTAGTTGTTTTAGTGTTATTCGATTTCTAGACGTTTGCACTGTTATCTTTTAAAAAATCTGCTCCTTCCTTTATGGCACTATAATTTCATGTTGACAGCTTCTTTGATGTCGCTGTATTCGAGTGCGTCTTATTTAATTTATATATATATTGTTTAAAAAAATTTATTTTTGAAGTTAATTTTTAATTTAATTTAAATCGCTGCTTTAAATAACGAAATCAAGTTATCATCGTTATAATTCTGGTGTTACTGGTTTCTTTTTTTCACAGATCATTGAAAAAAGAACTTATCGCAGGTGGTGTGACACTATGATGATTACTGCTATGCATAAGCAGCAGCAGCATTCAACACAGATCCCTTTGGCAAGTTCTTGAATGTTTATAAAGCTTCTGTTTTAGTATCCATTCCATGAATTATTTAATAATTTTCTTCTGTACTATTTATTATTTCTTTTCTTAAAAATCATAGAAGTACTTATAAATTGCATCAAGTTTAACTTTCTGCTGGTAGCTTACATATCTGATAGATGGTTGTTACCATATTTGAAAATTTTACAAAATATACGTGTTTCTATCATGAGATCATGAGTTTTTTGTTTTCATTTGATCTTCTTTCAGAAATTCTTGCATTTTTTCAAACATCTTCATCGTTATTTCGTTTTATCCACGTTAGAAAATTACATTTTAATCTTTAAAAGTATTAGTAATTTTAATTCCCAAATTATGTGTTGTACTGCTTGCACATCTCAGTTCCTTATTCATTACATATTGATGCTCTTCACTTCTTTATCTCTTTACCTGCGCGAAACGTTTTGTGTTTTATTTCTTGACTTTTGATTTGAAAACAAAATTGTTTTTATCAAGTTAATATTCAACAGTAATCAATATCTTTTTTAATGATAATTTATTATTACTATTGTCTGACATTCTTAGAAATAAAATTTATTCTAGTATTAATGTCTTAATTGTATTCTGTTTTACTTTTTTTAATTCATTCATTCTTTTTAATTCATTCTTTCCTTTTGTTACAGCAATTTTTTCTATTATCTCATATAATTCTTTTCTAAGATTGGATTACGTAATATGTAGCAATGAAATCCTTTTTGTGAAATTTTGTTGGATTTTCTAATTTGTTTATTTTGTAATGTATGTTCTGGTTATCTGTTGCTTAAAAATATGTCTTGTTTCATTCACTTTTGATTTCTTTTTTGTATTCACTTAGATAAAATCTAGTTTCAAGTTATTTAATGCTTAAAATGCTTATGTTATTATTCTTTTTTGTTTTGGTTGTACATAACTGCTGCAAAAAATCTTCTTGGGGTAAGAATATCAAATTTTCTATACTAAGAAAAATAGCATTAATCTTTACCAAAAAGAGTAGAAAAAAGTTTCTTACACGAAGCATTATAAAAGGAAATTTTCCAATCAATTCTAATATCTCATTTCCAGCACATTTCATGATTATTAGAACTTTCGGCGGCATATCTATGAGATTTGCAATGACCAAAAATACATTAATTTTTAAAGACAATTGGAAAGATGCTATTGAATAAGTTTTATATGTAAAGGGTCGTTCCAAATTTAGTTTGGAAGTATTTTGAGGTTCATAACTAGAATTTTTTTTTTCAGGCATGGCAAAAGGAAGCATTGAAGACATGTGCTGCATTTTTTTGTTTGTTAATATCAGCATTCCTCAATTTTTTCCTACTCACTGTGATTCACGATATAGTGCCAAGAGAACCCTTGCCAGATCTCGTTTTTATGTTGATACCACAGCAGAGGTGGGCCTGGGTTGTCGGAGATATATTTTCTACATTAAAGTTAGTTTTCTCTTTAATCTTTCCTTTTAATGAAGAACTGGATCTCATCAGAGAAAAGTAAATGAAAATTTAAAAATTTAACATATTTGCCAAGCAGGGAGCAAACTAAGGATATTTCGGGTCACTCTCAGTCCTTGTAGCAGATTTTTGCTATCGCTATGTATAGTATTTCACTACTATATTTCTCGATCATTCGTTTTATCATCTGTTTTATTTGTTGGTAATTTAAAATTACATCAATTTTATGATCGTAATATTTTTTTTTAGTGCTATACTTGGCTTCACATGTGTCCTGCTACATAAGAATCGATTAATAGTATTTCGTCGTGTACTATTACTTGGAGGAATTATGTATGGTTTACGCGCAGTAGTTCTTGGATTGACATTTTTACCTCCATCATTTCAAAATCGTGATGAAATATGCTTGCCGCAAGTTAACCGAACTGCCATGTATGCTACGGAAATAACAACGAGGTAGTTACTTATTTGATTTGATTTGCTATTTGCTGTTTGCTTTGATTTGATATCATTATAATGTAAAATACTATTTTGACATTATCTCACATATTATTACAACATATTGTCGCAATATTCTGCGTGTTGATAATATCAGGAGTATTACCATGGAAATTCTTTCGTTGGCCTTGAATGGTCGAAAGAAATAAGTTTATTATTATATTAACACAGTATTATATGTTATTACAATCTGCGAAGTAGTACAAAATTTTCCATTTTTTTATAAATTTCAGATTTGTAACATATGTTGTAACGTTAGGTCTAACTTCGGGTCAGGACAAGATTCTTTGCGGCGATCTCATGTTCAGCGGCCACACCGTTGTCTTAACGATTATGTATTTCACCTTACTTCAATATACTCCTAGGAGATTGATCTATTTACGGTCAGAATTTTGAATTGTAAATAAGAAGCAGCAATTTTTCAACACTCTTGAAATATATTGCAAAGTTGAAAATTTATAACAGAGATCTTATAGGTACATCGCAGCGCCATTAACATATATTGGAATAGCAGCATTGGTCATTTCCGGCGGTCATTATACAATGGATGTACTCATAGCTTACTGGCTAACCAGTCATATCTTTTATGCTTACCATCAAGTTTTTGAAGTTCCAAGGCTTGTTTCAAATTCCTTTTCTAAAAATTTAAACGAACTTTTTATTTTCATTTTGTAGACAGGTCAACATTATTTAAAGATTGAGGGATACATATAATAATTGGTGAACTAATTTTTTGTTTTTTGCTCGGTTTACAGTGATGTTATTGTCTCATTCATTATACATGTGAGCTCTGAGTTGTTTTTTGGTATTGGACATATCGTTTGCTCTGTGATTTTGACATTTCAAAATTTCCAGGGTAGAAAGAATGAAAGCACCTCTTTCTCATTTATGGTGGTTTTGGTTATGTTATTGGTTCGAAAGTGATGTACCTGATGGTCCATTACGAAACGAATGGGACTGGCCATTACCGGGTCCAGCCTGCATACAGCATTTTGTGCAACGAATAAGCGATAAATTACAATAGTGGGCAATCGTATTTAACTTCATGTTGAACAGTTTCAAAGTTCTGTTTTTTTTAAACCTTTTTTATTATCTTTTAGGTATACTTTGCGGTTAAATTTTGAAAACATTGTTATTTTGTGGAAAGTTGAAAGATTTACCATTTTTGTTATAGCTTTAAAAATGCGAAAATTAGTTTTTCCATTTCTAAGAACTCCTGGCGAAATTTTAGCTTTTTATTATTTGAGGATAACTTGACGAAAAAATCTTTACATAATAGAAGATAATAGACTTTATAGTATACTTCTGCAATACTCTCGCATTGGAGAGGCCCCTTCAATACTTATCATACTTGTAATTACGGAGTATTTGGCTTTTTTTAAAATTGTATCAATATATATGCATCAGTTCTGTTACATTTTCATTATTACGTGTTCCATTATCTGAAATGCTCATTTGGAGCAACAACCACTCGAAATTTCAGGTATAATTCAGAATTCGCGTAACTTTGACGAAGAGACGAGCGAAATCCAAGAGTGGTTTGAGATCATAAACTATATGCAATTTTTATATAGCAAAATTTATGTTTTTTTCCAGAAACCGTCAAAGTTTCGGATTTCTGCCTAGTATAAATCAAGTCATATTTGTAAAATAATTTTTGTTGGAGTAGTTGTCTGTACATTTATTAGAAGCTTGTTTTTTAATCTGTTTAATTTATTTAAGTTGCAAGCTTGATGATAATTTATCTTCGTTGCTTTCAGTTGGAATACTTGACGATTTTTCGTAGGTTTCAAATCTTATTCCTTGCATCTTTTTGTTTGTTTAATAATGCCCTATGGGCTTATTATATTTATCTTTCATTTGCTGCAATATGTTTTCATCACTTGCTAAACCCTAAAAAAGCATGGTTTAGGCATGCTTTAAAGAATTTTCTGTGTTGTCGTTTCATGAAACTTGATTGTATTTTCATTTTTTCAAATGTATAAAAGATAATAAGCTATCCCAGGTGCGTTTCTTTCTGAAGAATGGAATGAGATATTGAAATTCATTATTTTTGATAGAATATTGCCGTTGTTATTTATTTTCTGTACTTAATTTGCAAAATTTAGTGGATTTATTCAAAAGACTGTATACTTGCCACTTATTCCTTCCAATACCAATATTAAAGAATCTCCTGCTTGTTCTTGAAGTTCATCTCTTTTTTGTTTACTTTTTCGGAAATACTTTTAACTTAGTGTATTTTCTGTTCCCTTTTATAATTCTCGACATATTCGTTGACTTCATAAAAGTTGATTTTAATGTGGACTTTTCCTGTACGCTTCGAGGCTTAGAAATCTAGATTTAATATTTAACAATTAAACTCTTTTAGATCGGAACTAGAGCAAGTGCTTTACATTGCTAAATTGATTTAATATTGACTGCTCTGACACTTTTAACAGAAGTAGAATTATTTCACATTATATTTTTCAGAACGAAAATACTGTTTCCTTAAATTTGTTAAGCTGTTTTGTCAGCAAAATCATTATCATTAGGTGTATAGGACATGGATGATTGTATTTGTTGCTTCAAATTTCTAATTGATAATTTCATCTTTTACTTGTATCCCATTCAGTTCCGTATCCTTCCCATATTCTATTAAAATGTTGAAAATGAGCAACCTGAGAGAGTTGCTGGATTACAAAGATTGAAGTGAATAGTGTTCGAGATGATTAGATGGAAGGAATAACATGGGATATAATTTCATTGCGTTCCACTTCGTGATCCGTGCGACAATGGCAGGAAATATTGTTGTTGTTGTTGGTTATCGTTATTGGCACGTGCTGATGTGGTGTAGATTACTTGATGGAAGGGATTCATTGGGGAACATGTTAGAATCAATCAATAGTGTTAATAATATCTATTTCTCTAATTATATGGTTTTTCAATTCTTTTCAAATTCTATCGATCTCGTTAAGTGTGTGAGATACGCATATCATGGGAAAATTATGTTAGCTAAGTGCTAAAAGCATGATAAGCTAATTGTAATATAAGTCTTGAGTTGGTTGTTTCTTTTTCCTTCTAACTTTCTTTCTTTCCCAGATAACAATCGTACTTGGAGATGTGATCGTTTTGGAATGAGCTTCATTTCAACATGATGCTTGAGGTTGAAGCCTTGAAAGATTCGCAAAAGTTCTCAGAAGGTCATTTTGGTGGCATCAGTGCCGTAAAAGGAACTGTGGAAAAGGTAATTACTACCTTGGGGTTTCGTATGCATTTGCATTTCAGGTCATAAAATTATATGAAATCTATATGTATAGAGTGTTGCGATTTCCGTATGATGATTTTCGAATAACTTGGACAGAAGATCGGTTAATATCAATAAATTGACCGAAGTAATTTTTCTTGAAGTTTTAGCTCTCTGCAATCAAATATGATGAACAACAAGAGATGGTCTCTTTATCTTGAAGTTTTAGCTCCCTACAATCAAGTATGATGGATAACAGGAGATGGTCATTTTACTATTTTTCAGGAAGCATTTGTGGCCAACTTAGGACCAATCGCAGATCTTTTAGATCAGTATGCCAGTGTATGTAATGAAGTAATATCGCTTTTTGTGCACGTTATTTTGCGATTATTTGAAACAGTCAACAATATTGGGTCACCATTTGAAGTATTTACAACTTCTTGCACCTTCTTGTTTACTTTACTATATTCGATCTTTCATCTTCTTATTCATGGAATCACTTGTCTAATAGTTTGTCCGTTCCGGAGTTTATTAAGTTTGTTAATCGATCACCCACTTGTATTAACATCGCTTTCATTAATTTCGATCCTAAGCTGTGGTGCATTTATTATTATTATCAAGCAAATTTCTATTATCCAAATTCGCAATGTTGCAGTACGACTTATTGCTCCGAATTGTCGCCGTTTCACCTATATTATTATTAAATATTTTAACCCATTAATTGGCACTGTGCTACATTTACTGCTTTTTCCGCTGAAATGTGTATGCGATCTTTGCATGAGTTTCATAGGGATTATTCCAATTCCTAGATCGAAACGAATAAGGAGCTATTCTTTGAACTGTGGCACTGATGATTTAAATCGAATCACTTGCTGTATTTGTTTCATTCATGATAAATCCATCTTACTGCAACCTTGTAATCATATTTGTGTATGCGCCCACTGTGTTGAGGAATTGTTGGAGACGTACGAGGAACCGTTATGTCCGCTTTGTCGTTCCGTAATTACATCTTATGTTGATGTCTATAT
>JABVXU010000867.1:0-17257 GCA_013365365.1 Cruorifilaria tuberocauda
GCCGTTCTTCTCCAGTTTATTTGAAGAATTGTGGTTACAATTTAAAATGAAATTCTATTATTATTTGTCTATGAAATAATTTTTTGGGGACCTGACTGCGGTAATGTTGTAATGCAACTTTCGCAGTCAGGGTCGTTCTCATTTTGATGAAAAGGAACGGATTCAAAGGTGCCAAGAGGGAGTTGTGGCCCCATGAATGCTGATGTGAGTAATTCGTGTATGTTTACCAGTGATTTGGGAAGAAGGATGAAGTAGGAAGGGAGATTTCGAATATCCGGAAAGGGGGAGGGAAGAGATAGGAGTTCCTGCTCAACATAGGCTTTTCACTGCTATTAGCCCGCTAATGTATGATCTAGCATCGACGTTTCTTTCCATTTTCATTAAATGCAAAATTTTTATATAATAAATTTTAAGTCGTTGCCACAAGAACGACCAAATCAACAGCCACCTCAGGGTAAGTTCTTGTATTACTTAGATTAAAAATGATACCAGTTAAGGTTCATATTGATTTGAAATTTTTGAATCTTTATTTTGCATAAATAGCTCAATAAAATATTTTGTTCATTACAAAAGAGGAAAAAACGTTTATGTTTATTGTTTAAGGTGTATAATAATGAGTTAGGAAGAAGAATAAAATATGGAGGAAAGTTTTGAAAATCCCGAAAGGCGAAGGGAGGGAAGGGATGGAAATTCTTCAACATGGACTTTTCATTGCTCTAAGCCCGCTAGTGTACGATCGCGTGTGGCCGTTTCTTTTCATTTTCATTAAATACAACGCTTTTAATATATGAATACATTTCAGGCTGTTCCCACAGCAACAGACAAATCAAGGTTTGTGGACCTTCGGTAAGTTTTTGCCTTATTCGCCTTACAAATGAATACTGCTGATTAAGATTCATATTGATTTGAAATTTTTATTTTGTGTAAATATCTCATTAAAACAGTTAGTTCATTATAAAAGAACTGATATATATTTAATGGTCTAATGCCAGAATCAGATTAAATTTTCGTTTAGAACTTATTAATAGCTGGAAGAATTTTTATGCCATTAATTGAAGGTAGATTTCAATTCTACCAATATTACAAAATTTTTTTTGTTTCTTAGTCAGCGTTATTTTCAGGTCGAGAATGAAATCAAGAATGGATCGCGAGGAGGTCGAGAGGATCGGCCTCGGCGAGGGAGAGGTGGAATCCTCTCCCTCTACCGGCTGCAGCACTAAGCTGCAGCTATTCCGGGTCAACTCTTCGGTAGAAGGGTTGCCCCGGAGGGAAAGGCTGCCTTTCGTGGCAGCCATATCAATGAATTTGGTAAGGTTGGTATGTTTACTTTTCTGAAGTTAGTAATTGTTTAAAGATATCTGATGTTAAATTCTTAGAGGCAGTGTAAATTACATAAGCGTTGAGACGGTTCTGAGCATATAACGTTTATTTATTATTGTTAGTGAAAACTGAAAGATGAGATTAATTGTAAAAGGAACCATATGATGGTTACTCTACCATTATTTTCTTTTGTATGTTTCCTTGATTTCCCACCTCTTTATCCGTGATTTCTCATTCACTTTATCTCTTGTGTTTCTATATGATGAATTCGGTAATAGTTGGACGAATTTTTATGTCATTAAATGAAAGTAGATTACAACTGTGCCAACACTGCAATAATGTTGGAATAGATAACTGATACATATTTTTGTCAGTGAATAACCGATAAGAGAGGCTGTCAAATTTCAACTACAGGAAATGAAGAAAAATTGTTTCTTTTTGTTATAAACCTTTTGTTGTTATAGGCGCCGAGGTCGCAGCACTGAAGCTGCATATGCGTTTTGGTGCCCGAAGTGAGGTGCGAACGTCGCAGATTGAAGGACGTATTCAAGAGCGATGAAGGGAAGAGGATTGCAATCAGCTGTTCCTGCCAGGTGAGAAATTAACAGAGCTTGGGAAGCGAAACTTGAAAGTGGAAAATGAAAAATTTTAATAATTATTGGAAGAATTCTTCAAGTGAATTAGATAGTTTTCCTAATGTATGATATTTTTGGTTTACAACTTATTTGTTGTGATGACTTGCATTTCTACAATGTATAGTCAAGCTTGCAATTAATTGCTATCTTTCTTGTTTTTGTGTTGGAAAATACGCAAAAACTTCATTTTATATGTACATTGAATATTTGGGTACGTGGTCGATCTTTCACGCAGGTTAATGATGGAGATATCAATAGTATACTCATTATAAAGACTAAAAATTAGCTGTTACTGTAACTAATATGTTTTAGAATGGCGATTTAACTACGAAGTAGTGGAACCAGGATCAACTGGTTCTACTACAATGTTGAAAATGGCGAAAGCGCCGCCAACTATTCAGGAGTAGGGGAATTGTGCGTAAGTTTACTTTTCCAACTGTAGAGATATGGTTAAAAAGTATCTTGCTATGAAATGTCAAACTAAACTAATTATTTTTAAAGAAAAAAACGAATATACAATTTCACTCAATTCACAATTCAGTTCACTCTGGTCACGAATAGCTTGCTTAATAAATGAATAAAATTGGTGAGAAATAGAGTATATAACAATTTTGTAAGAATGATATCTGATGTGAGTATATGTTTCAGGCTACTGATTCAAAGGAAGGATTACACGAAATGGTACCACCAAGCTCGAACCCTGGATATGCCGATCATCAACAGTTGCTGATTGTATCGAGGATTTGGAGTGCTAAATGGTTAACAATAATTTTCAATTATATTGTTATGTGAAATTAATCTAGATTTTAATGGTGCTAATAAAATTTGTCAATCGCTTTGTTAGCAGGTTATCTTGTGTCCTGTTCAGTCAGGTAGATTATCAGTCAATCCTTATGTGTATCCTAAAAATTTCAAGAACAATCAAATTTTCAAACAGAATTCCTCTAAGGCAATGTATTTCTATTTGACTTACCTTTCAAGGTAGCATACAAGCAAGACTAGTGTCATAAAAGTTGACTGTCATCTTGATTAGATGCTTATTGAAATTTTGGCGAATTGGTTGGAAAATGGATGTGAAATTATTGGTTTTAAAATGTCGACTCATAATGAGACGTAAAATTAATATTACTCTCTTCCTTCCCCTTCTTGCAATAATCAATTCTTTTTATGCATTTTCACTAATCAAGAGTAGAATATATTTTGGTAATGATTTCTTGGTAATCATTCCTAAAAATTATTTATATTTTGATTTAATTTTATTTTTTAATTAAAATTACATTGTTTTTAATTAAATTTAATTCATACAAATTGACTGTCCTATAAAGAAATTTTGAGAGCAAATGCAAGTGAACAAGTAGATAAATAACAATTGTGCTCTATGATTCGTTAAAATATTTTATGAGCTTACTGCACGGTGCATTTAGAATTGCTATTAAGAAAAGAAATGATTTGTGTGATAACGTAACATATTTGGACTTAAACCTCTATGGAAAGCACAAAATGCGAAGTACCATACATAGAATTATATACAAAAGGAAGATTTGATGTCAGAAGTACTCGATGTGTTAAGAATTTTTTCTTTTATGCCCTGACTGGATGCTTGCAAATAACTTGAGTTTTAAATTGTAAAGGCTTTTTAAATTTAAATAAAAAAAAATTGTTTGTGTTTATACGTGTGAACATGTGTATGTATATATTCACATACATATGTATCCATACGTTTATACCTCAGTTCATGATAATATGATATTTTTCTAACTTAAAAATGCATACTTTAATTATATTGAAAATTAGTGTTATAAATAGTGGAAATTCCTATCTCACCGAAATAATCAATTTTTCCCAACAATTACGTAATTATAATTATAATTGCGTGATTGCAATTACGTAAATGTAGTTGTAGCCTGTAATTATTTCTTTGGAAGTAATATATATACTTTCGATATGCAATTCTGTATCCTATGTAAAGATGAAAAAGTAAATGAATGATGAACATCAATATTTTTAATTAAATTGAAAAAGATAGTTGTTCCCATTATTGAATACATTGAAATATGTTGAAAATCACCACAAAATAAAAATTTAGCCAAAAAATCTCTTTTTATTTATAAAAAAAAAGATGTTTTCATGACAGACGTTAGTTTAACATTTTAGCGGTTTATGCTAATAGCATCAATGTTACACAACCATTTTGCTGAAAATATTGTAAAATATACAATTAATCAAATATGTATGAACAAAAAAAAATGGTTGAAAATATTGTTGATACGCGAATATAACTAATCAAAAGGTTGATGAAGATTTTAAGTTACCAGAATTTTTCAGCACGAAATTCATTTAACAGTTTTTTTTTTATTTTTATTGCAAGGAAAAGATTAACAAGTTCTTCGATGCGATTAAACGATTCCATTTTTCGGAAAATTAATAATGTTAATAAATGAATTTAATAAGAGAAAAGAATAGATTAATGAATAATTAAGTATTATCATTTGGTATGAATAGGATATGATGAAAAAGAAATGAATCTTTTCCGAATTTGAAATTAATCAGAATCGTATGAAATAATTTATTTCATAATTGTTCTTCAAAATTCGACCAATTTCTTTGCCTTTTTCCGTAATTTTCCATCATTTCATTGTTTTTATCACCGTAATATCACCGTAACCACCGTATCACCATAATTTTGGATATTTTAATCCAAAGATAAAAAGCAAATTCTATTAGAAGAGTAATAAAATGATACGCACATTTTCTTCACCTTCTTATTCTGCAACATTAATGTCAATTTGACCCATCAAGAGGAGAAAAAAAAACATAGCACAAAGTGCAATGAATTATACTAAACGTATGAGAAGTCGAAATATTAATATATTTATCAAATAATTATAATCAAATAAAAAAGCATATTTTAGCTCTTTTATATTTGAAAACTTATAAAGCATGTTATAAACATATAGAAGTGCTGTTAATAAAGATTTAGATAATGATACATGAAAATGAGTAGAATTAATAACTAACATAAGCAAAAGTCTACGGAAAGAAAAAAAAAAGTTTTATTTATTTCAATGATACCTTAATTACGAAAAAAAATCATTAGTGAAAAAAAAGCAGTGAAATCTTTAAACTTTCAGAGTTATTATTTTCATTATCTTGAAACAAATCATCACAACAGATTGATATTGCTGTTTCATTTCATTTTTTAACTCTTCTTTAAATTTTAAATTACAATTTATATAGATTATATCATTCTTCATCCGTCAGTGTTTAACAGTGAATTTTTTAATTCATTTCAATTTTTCTCCCCCAATTCATAAAATAAAGAAATGATAATTTAGCTTTTATATATAACAATGATAGAAACAAATACATATGTTTTGTATAACTAGTAAACCTGTTGTCTGTAATGATGATGGATAGTGTCTACTGATATTTCAACACTGTTGCAAAAATATGAAAAGTTCCGTTGTATTATCTTTCAGGGAATTTTGCTTCCCCAAAAATATCAAAAAACAAAAACCAAAAAAAAAGAAAAAAACGAAAAGAAGACGAAGTAACGAAGAAAGACAAAAGGTATGAAAGGAAGAAAGAAAGGCTAATTTTCAATAATTCAATTCATTTAACAAAACCAATTGCAACGATTATACTTCTTCTTTCTTTTTTTTTTCTTGCCCACAAAAACTTATTGAATCTTACCCAATCAAAAACAAATAAAAAAACATCAACTGATCATCATTTTTTTCTAAAAAAAAAAAACATATAAAAGGAATGAAAAATAGATGGAAATTGAAAATACGTCAACGATACGGTTTTGCTGATTCAAAAATGGTTCTAATCCTGAATCATTCCATCTTCTTCTTTTCTTCCTACTATAAATATAAATAAATATATATAAAGTGAGCAAAAAAAAAGAAAATGGAAAAAAGGAAAGAAGCAGAAGGAGAAGAAGGAAAGTTTCTTATACCAACTCTATAAGATGAAAATGAGCAACAATACAATTTAGATTCAAAAAATGCTTCCTTTTCTTTCCGCTTTTTCTCCCCTTGAAAATGATACAAATGCAATTTTGCTATAAAACAACTTTGTTTTTGAAAAAAAAAAAGAAAAAAGCTATCTTTTTCATTCTCTGCTATACATCAATAGCAAAAAGCAATATTTCTATCATTACCATTTTATTTCACATCTTAGCTCCGTCAATAAAATGATGATTTTTTTTTTCCATCTGCAATCAATCTATTTCATATTATTTTCATACTAAAGAAAAAAAAACAATGTTATGATACATTAGGATATGATACGCTATAACAGGATTTGATATGATAAGATATGATAATGTTAAATTTTATGCAGTTAGAAGTTGATTTTGTTAAAACTATTCTTGATTAGTGACATCTAAATTTTTAAAATATTTTAGCTTTATTAATTTTCCTTTAGAATTGAAGCTTTTCTAATTCATATATTTTTTAAATGAAGAAAATTAGCATTATTTTTTACTAGCAAAATTTTTTTCACTATTTGCTTAATTTATAAAACAATATTGTAATGTGTGATTGTATGATATTTGTGATATTTTAATTTAGAAATAGGTACAAACAGTAATCTCTAATTTTTTCAATTAATCAAAAGTCCGAGAATATTTTCTTGGGTTTGTCAGGCACGTGGGTAAACAATTTTATTCCTACTGGCCTTTCAAACTCTGCGAAAACTGCGGACTACGTCGTCAAATTCTAAAGAAATCAATTTTTCAACTTTAATTCTCCTGAATGGTTCCATTCATTTTGATTACCAACTGAATATCTTGTATTATCATAAGAAAGGTGTGATTAAACCTTATCATTAGGTAAGCTTTATTTTCTTTTTTCTTGTTAGCTGAATTTCTAATTTCTAATTCTTTTTTTTTCTAATTCTAAAATAAATTGCTATGCCATGTTCAAATAGAAAAATTATTTGGCATTCAAGATGTGACTAATTTGATTTCTTGTTGTTCGTTTGTTTGTTTTTTTTCTTTCGTTTGAAATTCGGAAAGTTGAAGGAAATGAACTCGATTGAATGATTGTATTACCAGATGTTGATATAAAGTTATTGTAGTTTAAGTAATTACCTTCAAACAAGAGTAAAAGTAAATAAAAGGATTAAATTTTCACCATGTTATTTGTGTTTTCCATATTTATTTTAGGAAGAAGAAGATAGGAAATCCATTTTGTATTTTAGTGTGAAATTTTTGGAATAATTCATTACTACGTAATGAAAATGGGTTAATGAAGCAATACAATCGATTAAATTTTCATTTGCATGCTACATATTTGATTTTACAACATTTTAAAATGATAAAATAATTTTTTAAAGATTGAAGTGACTCATAAATCGACAATTATTGTATGAAAATGTATAATTCAAATTCAATTTCGATTTCTTATGAGAATAATTTCAAGAAAAAGTGTTGAATTCATTCATTTCTTCGATAATGGAAAAAAAGATGTGAAAAAAAACAGTCAAAGAAATTATCAGTGAAAATACACAAATGATCATTTAAAAAAAATAGTATCATATTTGGTGAAAAGGTAAGGAAAAAAAACCATACAAAAGAATATGGATTATTTAAGAAATCTGATAAATTTTTCAAATTCTTCAAATTTCAATTTTTTTTCTTTTTTTTTGAAATTGAAAATTTCGTTTGAAAATAATATTAAATACTAACGACATGTTTGTTTTCATCAAAAAATCGAAAGAAAAAAAAATTGAGGAAAAATGGACAAACACGGAATAATTATGCATCCATTAAAAATAAAATGAAAAAGTTTTACGAAATTTTGAAAAAAAAGTTATGTACATATTTTTGTATTTTTTAGTTGCCAAACCATAAACAACACGTCGTTTTTTTTTTTCAACAACAATCATTATTTTGACTTATTTTATTCTCAAAATATATTTTAATGCATCCAAAAAAGAAAAAATAAGAAAAATAATCTTAAAATGAATCTTTGTAATGTTAGTTATATACCTTTATGATAGATGTCTTGATTAATAGAGTTTCAAGGCCAAAGGTTAAACTTATAATTCTTGTAATTTCATAAATCATTTAGTAATGCAATGGTGTTGGTTGCCCGCTCTGTAAGTTATGCATCATTTTTTCAGTTAGATGATCAATCTCTTTATTCGTTGTTGATGTTCGACTCGTTTCTTTGCGTATTTCGGAAATTTTTTGTGTAATTTCTGGATCATCGGTAGCGAGGGGATTTTGATTCCTGTTTGCTTCACGTTGTGATACGGTCAATCCTGCAAAAAAAAAGGAAAATTTTATTTTGATAAGAATTGATATTTTTAAAGCACATAAAATAAATTAAATTATAACAGTTGTATCATTTAATTTATAGGTATTTAATCTAGATATTGATTTAAAATCAATTACTCGATTCTCTTTTTGTAATAAAAATATTCAGTTTTTCCTGTAATATATTCAAGTATGTAAATCATTTAAATAAAAAACAAAAAAAAATTTGCCTTCATCTCTTATTTGCCGAGCGAAATTGTTTGGATGAATAACAGCGCTAGAACCCTTGTAAGGTGGATAAGGTATATATCTATAAATTATATTATTTCTTTCATTTCTAAATCAAAAGTTTGGAAATTATAACTTTCGTATTCGGTCTTGTCTGCAATTGAATATTACCAGAATTAACAAAATTTGATTATTTTAATCAAATTAATAGAATTTCTGGAAGAAATTTAAGATAGAGGTCGTCAGAAACCATTAAACTTAATTTAGCTTTGTCAAAGATACGGGTAGTAGTTTCAAGCTTTGTTAAGCTAAATGACACTATCTTCATTCTATTCTATAAAATCTGTAAAATTTCAATTCTATGAATCATTTCTATAATTTTCAATTCTATAAAATTTCCGGAACTAAACCAAAATTAGTTAATTTTCAATAGAATTCCGTAGTTCACAAAAAATGCTTAGTGTTAGAATCATCTTATTCTTAAGATAAATATCTTTTTCAGGAAGTTTTGAAATTATACTTTTCTTCGGTTGTTGATGAATACATCTTCTTGACTGTACGTGATGATGTTTCAGGTATTTCAAGTATGGAAATTGGAGTTGTGGTTGCATACTGATGTATTAGTTCACGTGGATTCGTTATCAAGTAATCTTTGGTGACATCAAACCTCCGATACCGTTCTGATCTCGTTGTCTCATGTAATGTGGATCCATCTGTAAATTTATAATCTATATTATTCATGATAAAATTACATTTGTATATCACGAAGTTTTCTGACCCATCGTTTACCCTTATTCAAATAAAAAAGGGTAAGCAATATTTTGTTCCGGATTAACATACCACTTGAACGACCGTCGTTTTTAAATCCGTAATCCCCATAATTGTCAAATCCGTTTAGTAGATCAGCACTCTGTGAGCGACCTTTAAACTAACCAAATATTCAACAAAAAAAAAAGATAAAACAAACAAAAATATCAATCTACTCGTTTCAAATGACTAATAAATTATACAAGTTGAGAAAAAAGAAAAAATAAACAAAATGCACAACAGCTAAAATTCTAAAAATCTAAAATGCGTTCGACAAGTTGCAAAAAGCTACGTCAAAATAATTACGTTTTTAGAAATGATTTAAAAGTTCTCTAAAATTAGTATGTTAGAGTTCATTCAATCAGATCTACTTTATAACAAAATAATATGAAAGAATAAATGTTATTAAATTTTTAGTAAATTGCAATTCTATTTATTTCTCTTTTGAATTAGGAAATATCAATCAGATTGAAAGTAAATGATTTATCATTAATTTAATTTTACCAAAAATTTTTGATTCAACAGAACTAAAAGTAAAGGAATTTTAAAATAATTTTTTTAGGACTTTCAGCACGGATAAAACTCATACAATTTTTACTTTCTTCCATTTGACATTTTTTTATGCTAGAAAATTTCTAAAAGTGCAAACCTCTAGATTCACTCATAAATGGATCAGAGTATGTGAAACCATGTATACTATGTGGATCGTGATAAGTTGGTGAGTACTGATAAGCTGAAGTTGGTGAATGGTAGCGGTAATTTGGTGACCCGGTACCATGAAAATCCATACCTCGTGATCCAGCAGCATAACTATTTGTACCACGTGTCCCCGTACCATGTCCATCTACACCTGATTTAGGTGATTCGATATCACAACCTTTTCCAGTACCTGATCCTCTGCTACTATCTATACTAATTCGACAAATCAACAAAAATGTGTCATTTCTACTGTGTGCGGAAAAAAAAAACACGGCATACACAATTTTAATATTGTTGAATAATCAGGTAAATTTAAAAATGTGAACCTCGACCACTTGAATAACCGATATCACCGGATCCAGGATCACTTGAATAATCCTTTCCGGGACCGAACGGTGTGCCACCACTACCACCACCACTACCACCACCGCCACCACCACTTTCTGGTCTTCGATCACCTATTCCTCCACCTTTGTAATCTGAATCTCGTCCACTAAAACCCATGTCGGGACCAGTACCACTTTGTTGTCCAAATGAATCGCTACCTATAACTTATATATAACATTTAATTACTGTTTTTATCTGATTTTAACTTCATCAAAATATTTCACAATCTTATCAAATAGCCAATTCCGATTTATTTTTTATCAATTTCAAAATTCGCTGTAAATAATAATGATGATAAGAGAAAACGATGTGATGATATCGAATTACAATTTCCATTTCGAAATTTTTTATTGAAAATAAACTTGAGACTAAATTTCAAGGCGAAAATACCTGGTGACATCCCGCCTGTTAGTCGTGAATCACGTCCACTTCCACCCATATCACTTCCGTAATCGTTTCCTAAGCCTAAACAAGTCACCCACAAATAAGAATCAACGAATAAACGTTTGCAAAAGACTAATGATAACATAAGGTAATAAAGTAGTTTAAAAAGATGAAAAAAAAAACAGACAACAGCTTAATCAATTAAATTTACCTATGAAATTTTGAAATAAGTTATATATTAAATTATTTAAACATTTCTCACAATTGTACTCTCACCATCGACAATTGAAGTGAAAGAGGAAAGAATAAATATTCTGAAGTAATATGAATAATTATTTGTAATTAGGAAAAACGTTAATTATGCAGATGATAAATGGAATTAATGAAAACCTATTATCACATTCATTTAAAGAACATAGTAATTTAAATTATTATAAAATTAATAGATACCATGAGTTGTTGTTCGGGTATAAATATTGTAACCATCATGGCCAGGTTCACCTCTGTCCAATGTTCTGCTATGTGTCACAGTAACTTTTGGCGATAAATCTTTCGGGATACGTTTCAATTCAACACCATCCGCAGCAACAACACCGTCACCAATTGGTGAATAATATAAACGCCGTGGCTTCAATGAGCGAGGCAAATGTTCCGGATCAGTAATAATCTTAAAATAAAGAAACAAAACTTGTCAAATAATCACAAAAAATTAGATAAGATTAGAAATAAAAAAATGTTGAAATCATAATCTCAAAAATGCTTACTTCACCACCATGCCATTTTGTAGGCATGAATTCTACCCCAGAGCCCGGTCGATCACCGTATCCTGAAAATCGACTCCTTTCATCATCATCTCGGTGCCGTTGTGATGCATGACTTCGAGAACGTGCTGTTTCATACCGATTATAATCATCCTGCAAAGATTTTACCTTTAAAACTAAAGTTTTTATGATTTATAATTCTTTAATTTCAATTAATTTTTATTGCTGATAGATTCAAATAGCAAAAACTTGATTAAAAAATTCGATGAATAAGGAAAATACTCAAATCTTAGAAATCATAATAAACATACCGGATGTTTTCCATATGACTGATAATTGCTACCCGGACTGTAATTCGAGAATCGATTATCACGATTTCGATTTGTATATCCAGAATTTCCATAATATGACATTGTGTTAGTCTTATCGTTTCTACCAGTGTTATAGTTATTACTACCGCTATTGTCGTTATTATACAAATTATAAAAATCGTCGAAACTGTTCGAGTTTTTCAAGTGATTGCCCGGTGTAGACCAGTTTGGTGATAACGAAGATGTCCGATGGATTGTTTCTTCCGGTTGATATACGTCGTCCGACCACTTTACTTCCTTTCTACTACAATAACAAGAAAAAAGAATCAAAAGAAACAGATACATCTATTTGCATAGAAATATATATATATATAATTACTGATAACTGATAAATTCAAAAAGATTCGAATCATATAAAAATGTTTATGATTATATTACTAATCATTTTATATCATGATATTATTACATATTTTCTTCGTCAAATGATTTACATTAAACAAAACTATTCCTTTTAACCTATTTGTTTTAACCCATTTTAAGAAATTGCTCGAAATCATTAAGTGATAGAGAGAAAAACGGAAAGAAATAGATCTACAAGAGAAGAAAAAGAAAAAAAATGATGAAATCACGATAAAATCACAATAAAACACAATGAAATTTATATTGAAATTGATAAAATTTATTCGTTTTTTTTTCGAGAATAACGAGAATACTACTGAAATCAATGAGATTTTTATTGAAATTAACAAAATTTCCATTAAAATTATCATATTTCTGAATTTATCTAAATGAAATAATAATATTAATGAGTATCAAAGATCAATAGATATCCCATATGGAATGAGTTTGATGAAATCAGAAATTTGGTGCCTAAGCGGTAAACAAAATTTACACATCAGACTTACCCCCTGTTAGGAGATACGGATAACGTTCCGTAGTTTCGCTGATACGAGTTGGATCGATCTCGATCTCGATCTTCTCCTTTATCTTTATCTTTCGCCCAAGTTGATGAGTCACCTGTTTCTGTTGCAACAAAAAAAAAATTAAGAAAAAGTTGAGAAAAATTTCACTTCAATCATATTTAAAAAATCCAACCTCAAATCAATTATGACACATCAACTGTTAACATTTCATACTTTATCATTTCATTTTAATTTTTAGCTTTTTAAAATTTATGTTAATGCTAATGATAAGCCAATTTCATTGAAGAAAATTATCATTTGTATGACAGAAATAGAACATGCATTGGAAAATTGGATCAAAATTCATGATTCTGATATGATAAAGATAGATTAGTTCAAAATTTACTTTTACTGATTATTATTGCAATGGAAAACGTTATGATGCCACCCAACAAAGTTGGCAAATACGAATAATTAAAAAAAAAAAGAAATTCAACAATTTTGCAGTTTTCTTATCTAAAGTTTGTATACTGATAAAATTGTTGAGAAAAGAAATTGGAAAAATTCTTGAAAATTAAAATAAATTACTTGAAGAATATAATTCAGAAATTATCACATAAATTTAATAATGCTTATCATTAGGGCTTTTGAAGAGAAATAATAATTTTAGAAATTAATTTTCATAAAAGAGCAGTAAAATTTCGATTGAGAAAGCACTAATCAAGATCAAATATGTATTTTACAATATCAAATTCATTTCAAAAATTGAAAATTCAAAATACAATAACCAAGCATACCTTGTGAACTTGGTGAACGTAAGAGATGAGAATTTTGATCGATGAAACGTTGTAATTCGTATTTTTGTGATCTCGAAAGTTCGTGTTGATTTAAAAGATTACACTCGTGCTCAAAATTCTGAATTACTTCAAACTTTTGAATGACAAAAAAAATTTGAAATTAATTTTAATTAAATTTCTTTGGAGCGAAAGAAAAAGGAAGTGAAATATGTGTTAGATCGATAAAATTTGCTAACAAAATCTAATCATAAAATTTTATCACAATATGTGAAAGGGAATAGAGGGCTGTCGAAATGTAACAAAACATATGTTTTAAAAAAGTTTCAACGTATGTCAGGAAAATTCCTTACTGCATTTTACTGCCTGTCAAAATATTCAATATAATCAATAAGTTGATTAAAAATGCATAATTTATTCATTCATTTGTTAAATTCTTCCATTTCACTCAATTTGATAAGTTGTAATATCTTATCATAGTGAAATACTATCATATAAATTGATAATTCAAATAACTGTTTTTAATAATTAATATAAATTAATCAATAATCAGTGCAAACAATTTCTAATCATGCAATCTACTATCATGCATTCCATTCAGTTTCTCGATCAATATTAGTAGTAAGATCGAAGAAGCTATGATCATCAGTAAATGGATCATATGAAAGAATTTAGGATATTCTTAGCTATTTCATCCTTCATTCTTCCTCGATTACAGCTGTATTCTTTATTGTTCACTCATACAACTCGAGAAATGAAATGATGATGTTGGCGAAGTGTAAATATTAGATTTCATTAAGTTTGTCCTATCGATGTTTACACTTCAAAAACACAAATTGACATTTGACATCTTTTTTTTTGCAATAAATTACTTAAAGTGCTATTACTATTATTACAAGTAAGTAAATAATATACTTAATGCAAGAAAAAAAATACTGGAAAAAAGTAACGAAAAAAGAAGAAAAGAAATGAGTCAATACTATTTACGAATGAAAAAAGTAGAAAGTGAAAAAATTTTGCAGGAAAAAAATTCAAATTTAAATTGCAAAAAAGGAGGAAAAAAAAGTAATTGGTTCATTGCAAATAAAAATAAAAGAAAATGATTAAGAAATTGTATGAAAGCAATATTTAAAAATCATCTTATGATATAAAAGCTAATAAATTAGCTTCAAATGATAAAATTCTTTTTTTTTTGGAGATATAATGTAACAAGAATTTCAAACAAAATAGTGTAGTAGCTAATAGCTAATAGGAAAAATTAAACGAAATTCCTTCATTGAAGCAAAAAGTAGAAAAATGTTTTTAATAATTGGCTTCAAAATTTATTTTATAAAAAGATTTAATAAGAAAAAGAAAATCTAGAAAGTCAAGCTAAATGACCTGATATTCCTCTTAAAACTAAAATATGAAATTGTAATAATTTAATTTGGTGCATATTTTAATTTTAGTTCAGTGTTCAGCTATAACTGATTAAATTTGAAGTGTTTTTGATACATAATACATTATTCCTTCTTCCTTTGTATTTGTGATCAATTCCAAAAATGCATTATCATTATCATTATCATTATCATTATCGTCATTATTATCATCATCATATATGAGATTAACAAACAAAATTCATGCATTAAAAGTGAAATTGAACAATAATGTGGTGCAAGGAAATCAGTTTTTCATATTTTGCGTGCATTCCTTTAGAATAAATTATGGCAATAAATAATTATAATAAAATTTTAATCATTTATAAATTTTTTTGATAAAAGGATGATTTTCAATTTCTATCTTCTCCTTTAAATAACAAATTTTTTATTGCTTTCATACTAATCATCTATGAAATTGTAAGGTGATCATTTTGAATAGATCATTATCGATTGTATAATGCTCATAATGTTTTGAGGTATAGTGATTATTTTTCTTGGAAGTGTGGAATTAAGGAATACAACTAACGCTGTTCTCCACAGTCATTCTGAATTTAATCGAAGCTCACCGATTCCGCGGTCACCATGCAATCAGAATTCATCTTAAACGTTTATCATTTTAGTGAATTATTTACACGTTGAATTATTTATTTACACGTTCAAATATTTTGAACGCTTTCACATAATTTACATGCTATATCATTAAAACTTTGTTGAATTGTTAGCAATTAAATTAATTCTTGCTATTCTATTTTTATCATTTTTTTTTGTATTGCAAAATAAATCGTTCAACGAAATTCCTTTTCCGATTTTTTTTTTTTTGTAGAACTTAACTTCATTGAAAGTTAATTTTGGAATTATTGGAAATAAAAATTTTTTTAAATAAATTCTATCTCAGCGATCAATGAATATTACGATATTACGATTAATTCTATTTCTATACTTCTGCAAAATTACTGATTTAAAGGAAATTTTGATGCACACTAAGCTTTGTAATGGATGATTTATCGAGAATGAACAATGACCGTGTATCGTTAGAAAAAAAAAAAAGTTATTTCCGGGTGAAAGGCGAGTTGTAAAAATTACTGGAATTAATTAATCAAATCTAACTAACACTTTTTAACATTTTCCAAAAAATTTCTGTACGTAACCAATTAAATTAATGATGAAGAAGAAAAACGTTTTTAAAAGATCAACGTTATGCCGTTGCTTTAAAATGTCGCAATTCTAATTTTTGATTTCTTGACCTCAATAATCAGGTATGGATGAAATGCATGCGATTCACTTCTCTTCAATTTTTCCGTATCATATCACAGGTATTCTAAATTTTGTGTCCAAGTAATTTCAATTCATTATCTTAAGCATTGCTCATTTTTTTTTCTGATTAAAACTCTTAATCTTTCTTATCTGTCCAGAAAAATATTCATATCACTTTCCTTTTCCAATATATTTTATCCTAATTTATTCGTTCATCTAATTAATTATAAATTAATTTATAATGTATTGGAAACTTTTTACAACACAAAACTGTCCAATTTAAACAACCTAATTTTTTAAATAAATTTCTATCTAATTCATTCTATAGCAAAATAGTATCATAACAAAAAAAAAAAGAATCGAAAGCTATCTTAAAGGTAAATCTTTTAAATTGAAAGAAAAGTGAAAAGAAGGAAGAAGGAAGGTAAAAAAAGGTTGGAAAGAAGGAAGAAAGTAAAAATGAAGCAAACATCGATAATAACTTGGTCGTGGTATTTGTTAGTAATGATGCTACTGAAATTCTTAGCTAATATAATTTTTCAAAAATATTGATAGCAACAAAACAAATAATGTAGTGAAAAAGAAAACGAAAAAATACGATAGAGGAAAAAGTGGAAAGGAATTAAAGAAAGTTTGAAGATATGACGAGAATAGAATGGTTGGATAAGAATGTTTATGTGGGTGTGTATGCGTGTATGCGTGCGTGTTTGCGTGTGTGTGTGTGTGTGTGTGTGTGTGTGCGTGTATGTATGTGTCTGTGATAGTTGAAGGAAGTGGAAAAATGGGTACGATAGATTATGGGTGGGCAAAAATGAGGAAGATGAAGCAACAGCTGAAAACTATCAAAAGGTTTTTCGAAACCTTTTTTTTTTCTTTTCTTTTCTTTAGCTTATATTTTTCAAAACAAACCACATGCGGACAAGAATTATTTCATTTCTTCGTTTTCTTTTTTTTTTTTCGTTAGCTTAATCCTCTATTTCTAATCTCTTTATAAACGAAACTTTAAAAGCCTAAATATTAGAAATATTATCACTGTTTGTTTATAAATTAGATTGATTAAATATGTGATAAAATTTTTCCTAAAATTTA
>JABVXU010000868.1:0-17192 GCA_013365365.1 Cruorifilaria tuberocauda
AGAAAAGGAAGACGAGCATATACATATATGAGTGCAGTTGTTAACTAGAAATTACGTTGATTGCATCCCGTTGCATCCAAACAGTAAGTAATTAGCAAAAAATTCTCCTGAAACTCGAAACTGCCCAACTACACCTATTCATTTGTCGTTAGTACACTAATATTACAAATCAACAATTTTCATACATCTGGCGCGAACAATGCAAAAATGAATAATTATGTTTACATTCCTAGCAATATCGAAGGTTCATATCGGATATCACAGAACTCTGAACCTGAAACTTTAAATACTCGATGGTAATTCTACAGTTTGATATAATATACTTCATATTTTGATTCGTAGCACTGGGTTCAGAAGTTTATATTTTCAGCATGTAATGGTGTACAACAGTGATATTTTGCTTTTTTTTAATCTATTGCTTATATTGCATAAACGAAGTTTATTGACAATCAAATCTGTTGCTTTAGATTATATAAGCATATGCCACTTTAGATTTCGGATTCGATTTTTAAAAAAATCACATTTTTTATAAACGAATTAAGCCAGAATACTGAATTGGGCAAATGAAGTTCCATTTGCAGAACAAAGAAAAAAGATGTAGATATTTGTGGCGTAACCTTAAAATGTATCTTTCATCCAACAAGCAAGCTGCTGCACCAATGATTTAAATGACTAGTGACAGCATGCATAGCCCTAAAAAACATATATTCTAAGTTACTTTCTTTAAACAAAATTTTAATCAAAGTTATTATATGCTTTCAAAAAAATATACATACCTATGAATTCATCTGATACTGCTGAATCTACAAAGTATAAAACTAATAAAATTTTAGTTTCTTCTCTACTAATTTCCTATATGTATCATTAGTGAAACATCATTCGAACAAAAAAGCAAAAATGTAGGTGAAAATATAGTAAGAGTTTCCTATGGATAATTAATCTGATGGTGTTGTAATTAATCCGAATGTTGTAACGGATTACGACAAGTAAAAATTGGACATTCAAAAAATTAGTTTGAGTAGAAAACAAACTTAGAATGGCCTTAAAAGTTAGCTCATATTTTCTAAAGGAGAATTTGAATATTCAACAAGTTAATTAAATTGAAGTCTTCTTCTCCCTAACCCTCGTTCCAAATTACCAATTTCAAACTTTTTTAAATGAACTAGGAAGAAAATTCTTCAGCTTGCCCATTGTATAAAGAAAAAAATTATGTAATAACGCTTATTACATTTATCTGATCAATATTGTTTGTTACTACCTCACAAATTCTCATATATCTTAGTACATATTTCTGTAGTAAATCCAAAACGAACTGCTATAATAAAATCATTTACTTTTAATTAGATGATAGACTCATGGTACTTTATTTAGCTGCATAATTCAGCAAAAAATTAATGCCTGTCCCATTCAACTATTTAATTTATTTCATTAACTTCCTTAAAAATAACGCGATAATTGTGTCTATTTTTGATTTCATTTGAAAAAAAAAGAAATTAATTAAAAATCTAGTTATATAGAGTGAATGTGCATATATTCGTTCGAAAGTAAACAATAGAATTATAATGGAAGGTGGGATAATTCCGAAAACAGAACTTGGCATATGAAACAGCGATGCCAATGCTTTTCGTAATAATCTTGTTCAATTTATTGCGGAATAATCTGCTGAATTTAACCTCTCGTACCGTACTTGTACTTCCCGATTTTTTTTGCTTCGTATTTCAACGATAACCATTCTCATCCTTCATTTCTAAATTTTTTTTTAATTGCTAAAAAGAATTTGGCAATATAAATGAGTTTCTTTTCCCTAATTTCTCGCTTCTTTTCTTACACCTCAGTTACTAACAGTGCAGCGACTTCATAAATAATTTGTTCATTAAAAATAATTATTTGATTTTCTTATTGATTTCAGTGTGAATCCTCTAATTTTATCATTCATTTATCATCAAAGATCTGATTACGTTTATACAAAAAATTTTGTTCCATGATACTTGGAAAAAACATGTGTCTTCGTCTTTTCAAAAATTCTAGTGACATTTCTCAGCTGATCAGATTCCGTAAACTTATTAGAGATGAATATGCAGTGTTCGCTTTCAGAATGATGTTGTCATGTTTCAAGTGGTTGATATCATCATGCTGCTGTAGCAATACACCCTATTACTGATATCAGTCTTCGCGAGAGGACCCAATCGCATTTCATTCCCCGTCCCTGGTACATCCATTCTCCCCATCCTTATGCAAACATTTCACGTCAATTTTTTCGTACAGAGAGACGAAGTGAATTATACTTACACTTTAACATTTATACATTTCTAAAATATCAATGATAAGATGTTTCTTTCTCTCATTCGTACTAACAATTTCTTCAAAACGTTTTACTACTTTATTACATTATTATTGTGATTACTCATACGTATATTTAGACAATAATTCATTCAACAAGCTTTTTCATCCATCTTTGTTGTTGAGAAAAGACCATTTACTGGAAAAAATATCTAAACTAAAAATGTATTTACGATATTTTATTTGCTATCATTTCATACCTTTTGTTGCTATTCATAAAACATGATTTCATCTATCTGTCGCTAGTAACATACACAATTTTTAATATTAAATATCATAAACTTGCTGTTATAACCTTATCTACACTGGATGATTTCTCTAGAAATATACTAATGAATGAAATCATAGAAAGTGTTTGCTAAACTGCGCAAGATTCAATATAGGGTGGATCAAGAACTCTGATTTAATCCGCCTACCATAAAATAAAAATAACATTTAAGAGCTACTTTTAGCAGATGACTCAAGTTCACCCTTATTAAATACAATTGTTATTGACCAAGCATAACAAAGCATTTACGACCTTAGTAAGCCAAATATTATACTCAATTTCCTTTTTTTCGCTTCAAATGTATAGCTTACTTTTTATGAGATGCGTTAAAAATGATTTTAGTTCACAATCTCGCAAAATGCATAAGGAATTGGTTTTTTGTAGACTATATTTAATTCTTACTTTGGAAACTGAACTATTCGAAAAACAATGAGATCGATGAATGAGTTATATGCAAATATGATCATTTTGAACTGCTTGCAGAAAAACAAAGATCACCCTGGAAGGTTTATGAAAAGGCTCATCCGGTTGATGGCCAGTAATGCACGACGTGTTGTTGCACCACGGCGATTTAGAATTAAAAAACCGGTTGCTGTGGGGATCAGCGATAATTTATGTAAGATAAAGGATAAATGCAATATTGTGGGAGAAGAAAGTGGAAGAGGTAGAAGAGGAGGAAGACAGGAAACATATTCCCGGAACCAATTTCCATACCAACTTACGCTCACATTCTAATTTTGAATGATGCAGAGAGTTATTAATGACTGCAGTAATATTTAGTACTAAAAAAGATAACTTAACTGTGAATAATAAACAAAAGTTCATTGTTGGGTAAGGGTTGGTTTCGCAATGTAGTTTACAAGCACATCTTAAAATTTTTTTCCTTTAATCAATTCCTCCATAAATGAGTTAGACTGAGATGGGATAAATTTATTAAGGATAAATAGCTTTATTCGTATAATTCATGTTCATTAAGTAACTAATCTTGACAATTTTGAATTAGCTATCTTGGATCGAATTATTATTGTAGTAAACTAATAAATATTTGTTACAAAATATGTATTTAGAAATGAAAATGTTTTTTAAGTTTTCAGAAAGTAATCTTTGAATGATTTGAATTTGAATTATTGGAGATATGAAGCAATGGAAATATTTTTTACTTCAGATTAAGACAAATAAATTTCAGGAAAGAGACTTAAAAATCATATTGAATATATCGAGAATAGTTACTGAAATTACAAATACTAATGAGATACTTAGTTGAAATTGACAAAATGGAAATGATGACTAGAAAATAGCTTATAAAATTCTAACAGTGGTCCACTGGCCTATGATCACTAATCATTTGAGCAATTAACGAGGCATGCAATGGTTCAAAGCTATTTTTCGACGTCCATCAAGGAAAAGACGTTTTTTCGAATGAACTGTTTGAAATGAAATTAAAAGGATTACAAGAAAAACAGTTAAGGTAGACGAACAGTTCAACTGTGATATCTGTCGCCGTGAGAATAATTGGTAAATAGAGATAAAATTGTTTTCCAGGTGAGATCTTTCGAGTGGGTCATAATCAAAGTAGTGGTATTAAAAGAGTGAAATTAGCTAACGATCATTAATTTCTCGGAGATTAACAACTTTGCAACGAAAATATGGATAAGTTTACCAGCATGTTATGAATGTTTCCAAATGGATGCCACGCTGCCTGATATAAATGAAACGGCACTCAGGATTGATATTCGGGATTACTGCTGTTATTAATTCTAGCTGTGTTTGTTCTTGCTGTTGTTGTTGTTGTTGTTATTGTTATTGTTGAAGTTATTGCTGTTGTTGCTGTTGTTGTTATTGTTATTGTTGTTGTTGCTGTTGCTGTTGTTGTTGTTGCTGTTGTTGTTGTTGCTGTTGTTGTTGTTGCTGTTGTTGTTGTTGCTGCTGTGGGGTATGGAGGTAAGTGTATGTGGATGAACGGTGGAAGCAATGATGTGTCCACTGGGTGGCAGCAGGAGGCAGGGCAAGGGAGACGAACTTGACCGTGATGGCAGCCTCGGATGGTCACTGGTCACCGGAGGTACACTGGAATGACGATGTTGAACCGGACTGGTCGAAGGGCGTCCTGTCAGTGCTCCGCCTCTATATTCTGCCTTTTGGAAACCAGAAACAGAACCACTTTCGTTCAAAAATCCTCTCTCTCTCTCATTTTCGACTCGCTCTCCAATTATCAGAAATTTCGTACAGATTAACGTTGCCCAATACCCGAGCACCTATTCCTCTCCTCTCCTCTCCTTTCCTTCCACTTATTTCTCGCCTCCTTCAAATTTTGTTCTTTTTTGCCGAACACTGGCTTCTCATACTCCTCCGTTACCGGCCGTCTCTGATCCTTATGGATACTCATACATTGAATTCAGATTTCTTTAAACATGCACGCTTCCCCTTGTAGCTTTTTGTTAGCTTTGTAAATTGACCATGTGAGGAGGGAATGTCATCAGTCTGCCTCCACAACTCCAGTCCTCATACAATTTTCGAAACTTCAGCTAGGGCGAACTGGACAATTTTCCATTTTACCAATAATATGTTATGCGCAGTGCTGAAGAACACCGCTTACTTGAACTATAGTGAATCACAGATTTCATGGAAGTGTGAACTAGGAGCTTGAAGAAATGACATGAGGTGTGAAGAGGATTTTTTTGGCGAAGTAAGTCGTGCTGCCAGTCGGAAAATGAAAAGGTGGATTGTATCATGCAGAGATGATGGACATTGTATTTCGAGCATGCAGTGCGTAGAAAGCTGGAAGACAATTAATTAAGAGCAGTTGATAGAGATATATTGTCTTGGAAAATGTGTGCTTGATGGGCGAATAGAGTGTAATTGAAACTGTTGAAGGATGCAGGCATGAGATAGATCGGTAGATCTGAATTTCCTGTAAATCAGAAATGGTAATCGAAGGAAGAGGGAAATATGCATGCGTATGTGGTGCGTGGTAGGTAGTATTGCTGGTTCCACTTCTCTTCCTCAAAGCTTGTTCCTCGGTTTATCAGTCCAGGGTGTCATCGGATGAGAAAAAAGGGAAATGTGAAGTGAAGTGAAGGGAAACGTAGTGTTGTCGCCTTTCCAGTTGTCGTTATTGCATGAAGAGAGGAGAGAAAATGAAGATTTCTAGTCCATGGTCATCTGGTTGCACTTTGAACTGACACAATGAGTGAGTAGATCCGGGAAGACCGGTCGGTACCCAGGGAAGATGCCAATCTCATCGTACCTCCCGTCAAAAGATGGACGAGTGAAAATGAAAAGGCGGCAATTAGTTAACAGAACAGACGCTCACACCCCCGCATACACCGACTATATGTAGGATCCGGTCTGCATGGATACCCGTCCCGGTACATCCTGCCCCGCGGCCCTTCTCGGCCTCCAACAACTCGACTCCGGATGTGCTTCTTCACTCCTATCCTTTCTGCATTCACCACTCATCTTCACCCACTTTCTACGATTCTTCAAAAGCTATGCCTAAATTATTCCTTTCTTCCCTACCCACAGCATGCAGCACTACCGGTTCACTCCACTCACTTTTTTCTTCTCTTGTCTCTGTACCCCTACCTTTACATTTATCATTATAATCCGTGCAATAGCTCATCATTCTTCGTATCAATTCATCCATGCACTTTTGCATTTCGAATCACTACTTATAACCGTGACAGGAAACCAAAGCACTGTCAACTACAGCAGTTTGCTGCATAGCCATCAACAATACCTCCCATAATATCCCTCCCTCTCTTACCTTTCTTTTCCCATTTTTACACTTTCATTGGTTTCATTGAATGTTGCCAAAATAACTAACTGCTTGCTGACAAGGATCATTGAAAATAACTTGAGCGACTTTCACGGCCTGATCTGTGTCTCGTGCGCCGGCTATCATTCAATTTCCCGCAAACTCCTCAGTCAAACAGTCAAAGTATAAAGTGCTGCTTACTTAGTCTGTCATTTTACAAAATTTTTCCAAAGCAGCACCACTTCAGCCTCATTCACCAATAATTACTGTTGAAAAAGCAATCGAATGTTTTTGCTATGCTCAAAATGAATAATATTTGCTCATGTCTGAAGGACAGTTTATGATGCTAATGTTTTCAGTGAACAGGAAAAAATAAGTGATTCGGAAAATTAAGTGTATTTCCAGTTCATAAAATGATAAAGTACCCTAATTTCTTTAGCTTAATTTGAATTTTTGACAACTTTTTTAGCTAATAGCAGTTTTTAATAATTATTTTTCACAGATATAATGCATCTTATGTAGTTTTTCTACTTTTGAATAACCGGAAAATTTGCACGAATTATTTAATGCATTATAATTTCCAAATAATTTCTTTTAGACAAATTATAGTAGCATAAGCTTTTGCGACCTTGTAAGGAAGGAAGCAATTACCTAAATAGTCAATAGAACTCAAAAACATTTTTTTTATAATAATTATAATTTACTAAGTTAAAAAAGCAACTTCAGGCACATGCAGCTAATCCGATAAACCTTTTCATCAAAATCCAAAAATTTTCCGTATTCTCCTGTACTCTTTACCGCAAACCGTTCGTTTTCAGCCAAGTTATTATGTAATTTAACATGCTATAACGATAAAATGAAAAAAGAAAACAAGATACTGAATCCAATGAGCAGTCCATCAGCGAGCGAGTAGTGCTCCAATGATCTCCGATTTAATTCGCCAAAAAATCATTTTCTTGAAAGTGGGTCGCAACGCTTCGTTGCACTTTCGTCCTATTAGTGTATTGTTTAAACAAGCATAGTGATCGTAAGGCATATATATTAGTCAGCGTTGGAAGACATTTTTTCTATAAGCTGGTGGAATTTCTTCTTCCAGGAGAAAGTCCCCTAAACTTCTGTGGATGTCTGAACAAGCACGTGCAACAATAAAAATCTCTTTTCAAAAACATTTCAGTTGTGGACGAAACATGTACAGCTAAAACTAATTTTTAAATAGATTTGGAGAAAGGAGCGACTAGGTTCGACTAAATTACTCTCTGAAATATTTTTTCGGAAATGAATATGAAAAAATTTCTCTCAATTTCTATGTAGTAGGGACTTACTAGTTCACTTTGCTCTTTTCGAGTTGAAAAAATAACATAAGATCAAATTTCGTTATGTTTTTTCCTAGCGTTAACCACAAGGAACGATTTGACTTGTAAATTTCCAGAAATCGTTTTTGCAAAGCATTAGAAAATAAAACATTTGCAACAAAAGTATCAAAAATTCACACGAAGTAGCACAATCATCACTTCTTTTCCAGGTGAAAAAAATGATACAGAGAGAAATGAGCGCAGAGATAAGCCGACATTTGATATGAAAAACAAAGAAAAACATCTGGCAACAGACGACCTCATCGAAAAAATTTTTAAAAAAACGGCTGTTTAGTCTGAATTTTCTTCGTCGTAAAAAAAATGATTCTTGCAATTCGTTAAAGGATTTCGTTTAATTATTATTTCAACCTGAAGGGGAATTCTTCACATCTTTGAGGACAAATTTATTGATTGATCCAATAAGTGAATACGTATTAAATGTTAACTTGTTCGGATTTCCGTATCTGGATTTCTATCATCTCAGGCACGTTGAATGGACATATTAATTCCTAAGCTTTTTGTGTTTTGCATTATCTCCATTAATATCCGGCCAATCAAACCATCAAATATGCCTTCATTTCTCTTGTTCCTTCACATTGATTGTTTCACGAAACATGTTTTGTAATCCTGTACGGCGTTTTTTCAGCATAAGTAAATATATGTTTTCATGGAGAATGTGGCAGACAGCATTGTTATATCATTTTCGTAGGAAATACAGTGAAAAGTGGAGTGATTGAAGGGAAATAGAATTCAGAAAATGGCACTGTGGAAAGAGAAATTTAAGGGAGACGACGAGAAACGGGTACTGTGAGTTCTTCGGAGGAGTATTTGTTGCAATGAAGTTGAATTCAACTGGTCTCCTCAGGACGTGTTCAATTTTTTATCGCTAGCTGAATTCGGGTCATGGGATCAGTGGTACATACATAAGCAGTGAGAAAAGTGCTTTTGGGTTTATCTTTGTTCTAAACTCATCCTTTCCAATGCATCAAATTGGCCCAATCTACGCTGATTTACTTGAAAAATATCATTTTATGGAAAACAAAGTACTGTTAAGTGCATGTAAGGTCTACTTTTTGAATGGTTGAGGTTGTACTCCATTGCAACCTCAACCATTCAAAAAGTAGACCTTACTACAAGTCAACATCTGTATCATTTATTATTTACTTCATTACGACCGGCATCAATAAGAAAATTGTCTTGAAATTATATTTACATTATTTTTATAATTGCTTGAACTTCTGCATGTTTCTATAAATTCAAAATAATATATGATTATAATTATACAAACACAATAAATAAGAAACAGAAAAAGAAAAGTGAAAAAATGAAAGCAATCAATTACTTATAGGTAGTTTTTTTGATTAATAGATATATGGGAATTTCTGTAAAGCATTTTTAAAGTCATGAGTTTAGAACTCTAAAGCTTATTGAGCACTAAGCGTTTTCAGTTCATGTAAATGGGCATTACTTGATACATATGAATAGACGAAGATCAATTTATAAATAAATAGCAATGATGAATTGTCATGATTTGTGAATTTAATACTGAATTTCAATATTCGCTTTGCAAATTTACGTTCATTGGCATTATTTTTATATTTAACAGGAATGGTGATCATCTTTGTCCTCATGGACTATTTCAGATGATAATTCGTTAAAACTATTATTTATCTAAAGACTAAGACGATGAGAAATTACTCAAAGCGAATTGAAGATGATAGCTGAGCACAAATAGTTGCAAATAAAATAAAGTACAACCAGTTGCTTAACATTGAAATGCGAAATAAACGAACCATGACACGAATTCTGGATGCAAAATGATTGTCGTTATTTTTGTAAATGACAACTTCTGTGATACCCGTCGACCTGGCAAGTATTTCTTCGACACATGTTCGTATATATAAACAATAACAAAAAAAACAGTTCCACATGTATTTAATTTCTTTCGCTCTTATCAATTAATGGTTTAAGATTGAGGTATCTTCGTTCAAAACAAAAATGAATTGATCAAAGTTTGATACTTTAGTTTCCTATTGGTTAACTTACTAATGGAGCTATTAATGATTTTGTATTGATAAAATGTGAAGTGTTGCTCAATGTATTGGTTGGTTGGAAGAATTGCTGTAGCCAAACAGCCACAACAGCAAGCATATCATAAAGATCGGATCAAATAGAAAAATAAGGAGATACGAATTTGTACACTGTGACAAACGCCTTAGATAAATAAAAATAATTCAAAGTCAGAACATATCATATTACGTTACTTTTAGACCATGGCTATTATTTTCATTTTTCATTTTATTCGACGAAATTGGTTAAGGAATTCTTCCACTGTATTTATCGTTATGAATGAAGTATTAAATGATGATAAATATACTAGAAGCATCAAGAAAACTGGTAATGCATTGAACCAAAATTTAATGGTTAATTCTGTTAAACAAAGAAATATTAACTTGCCCAGAAAATGGCACGAATTACGGAATTCGTTTAGAATAGATGAGCTGAGAATTATCTTAGGCACATCCCGATGACACCGACACCTTGCTTGAAATTCATGAGTTCTCATACACACGTTTCAGTAAAGAACAGAAGTGTTTCTGCATAATGTAGGTCCGTGTAGCGAAGATGTGTGACAGTTTTTCCCTACAATTTGATCCGCTACTTGAAAGTAATTTTTAAACATGGAAATTAGTCGAATAAATCACGACATAGTTTGTAATCACAGGATCAGATGTACAGTGAGGTAATACCAAATTCTGTAATATAATCAGCACGGCCTCTCCGCATAGCTTGATGAGAAAAAAAGAAATTTAAGACTTACAATGATTAATCAATTTATCGACAATGAATAGATTCATATGCGTTTAATTACTGGGTTGTTGAACCAACACAAAATTCCGACTTCAAGATCTAACTGTGGACCGTTTTCAAAATAGAGCTTAAAATTAACAAAATTAGAATATTATGTGTGATGCGATGGATCATTAAAAACAGAACAGAATACTTGAATAAAAATGTAAACTGGTAAATATAAGGTGGCATAAAGCGAAATGGAGCTTAGGAAAGAAAAGAGTGCTCATGAAGTCGTTTCAATTAATTTAATGAGTACGCAAGCACCTTCAACCACACCCGATTGAATTGTAGGCAACGACAGTGACATAAAGATCCTCAAAGTATAAATACCATCAACCCCTCTTACCTTTAGTTTCATCTTTCACTTCTCTTCTATTTCTTTCCATTTTTTCAACTTCATTTAATTTACCGCTCTTAGCTGAACGTTTTTGCTTTTTGAAGTTGCTTTTTAAAGTAATAGAAATCCTTTGGTTATACTTCACGAAGAATGAACATTATTGAAAATACTACACTAATTTATAAGTTTATGGTCAACGTTGTACAAATTAATGTTTTTAAAAACAATAGCCGTTTAAAAATTTGAGCCGAGAATCCGTCCAATAAATTATGTCAAAACTTAACTGCATCTACAATACTGCAGTTAATAATATTCTTTCCTTACTTTATCCAAAAAAAGAAAAAAAAAACTTGCCATTTTAAAGTCGCTTGATGAATTGACTGATGAAAAGGATGGCGTTTCTCAAATAATTGAGATCAATATTTATTGGTACAAAATAGTGAAGTGAATTAAATAAAAATTCATTCAATGATGATCGGTAAGAGTCAGTCAGAGCAAAACGAAGCATTTAGGATGTAAAATATTTCTCTCGAACTTGCTAAACATTTTTATATCTAAAATTTCACTTAACGAAACGATTCATAATTCGTGAGATAAACTCAAAAGCTAGTGATTCTGGAAGATGACTTTGGATTTATGCTAACTACTAAATAAGGACAAAAAAAATCATTAAATTTAATTTATGCTGAATATTCTTTAGATAAGAAATAAAACTTCTATGCATTTAAAGTTTTGTTCCTATGCTCGTTTTGGCATCAAGTTTAAGTTTAAATTTAATTTATAATGATTAAGGAAATTTATCAAATGAATTAGTTGATTGTACTTCATTCTTCATGCTTATGTATTATGGGATTTCAGTGTAAGAGTTGTGCATATTTGAACTAGACAAAGAAAAGATCAGGAGAGCTTTGTATTGGTGGATACGATTTTTTTTTATTGTTGACTACATTAATTATTGAAAAAAGAAAAGGAAAAACACTTATAAATATTGTTTCTTGTGAATTGGAAATTTGACAATTCAATTTTTTGTCAGTAAAAACAGCAAATATTTGACAGCTGACATTTGAAGAAACGATTAGAAAATTTTCGTATTGGAGACAATATATGGCATCTGAAAAAGAACGAATATTTTACACAAAATAATGAATTCTTCCAACATAGCGCCATGTATTGCAAGGAACGAAGTATTATTTGTGCTGAAACAAAATAGCATGTTTCTATGATAGGGAAAAAATGTTTTTTGCATGGTGCACAAGTTTGTAGTGGAATTTAACAAGATCAGAAGTTTTTTGATGAATAATATTTGTTTCCTGTTCAGAAAAGGCAAAAGCTAAAAGGACATTCCTTTCTGCTGATGATATAAACAATACAAATGAAACCATTGAGCAAAAATGATTTCATTGATAAAATTATGACCCAATGAAAATTTTCAAGCATTTTCCTAACATAGAAGATTTTTAATCCTTTCAACAACAATTTTAATATCTTCTTTTTTGCACTGTTTTGCAAAATTTTCGTTTTTCGCACAACTGAGGGAACTAAGAATAGTTAATATGTCCAAGTGATAAAACGCAGGCAATACTGAAGCATTAGCAAATAGTTATAATTAACTTGGTAAAATCAAATGACGGCAACGTGAGAAGCTCAACCGGAAAGTAGCAGAAGGAGAAATGAAAATGTGGTGGAGCTCGAAATCCTGGGATATTGTATGATTGCAGCATGAATTGACGAGATCACTTAAATTGCCAATCTTACAGCGATGAAACCCATTAAAAATCAAACCCTCTAGATAATTATCAAGAAACTTTTGGAAACCATTCTTAACTACAAAATTTATCATATAACCAAACAAAATAATTAAACTAACAAATCCTTTCATTAGTAAATTTTCCATGATTCATTATTCTTATAAATGCAAGAAAGCTTAATGTTGTATGCAGTTAAAACTGTTTTACAGAATTTGTTCTATTTTGCTATATTTCCATCTTTGTCAACATCTTCACCGCAAATTAACCCGGCCTTTTTGTGAATGCGCCCGAAGCTTTGCTATGGGCTTCTGTGTGCTCTATTGTTTACCATTGTACAAAAGTTTATCGGGGGTGTATCTGCTGACCTAAGGTCATGGTTTATGATTGTACAAGAGTTTATTTAAGGGAGTGTATCTACTGACCTAGGGTTATCACGATTACTCTTCTTTACTAATTGTTGTTACTATCAGTTCTGATAAAGCATTCGTGTCGCCTTGGACGACCAGCAAAGAGCTCAGTTTTCACTCAACTGTAGTATAATGTGAAGGTGTCCAGTCAAAGTCAAATAAATTATTTGTCTGTGAAATCCCAATCCAAAAAAGTTCACAACAGTATTGCATGTGTTCAGTCAGCTTTTCATCTCAAATATCGCTTGAAAACAAGTAGTAAACAAGATGTCATTTCTGAGCTATTTCGCGTCACAATGCACTGATTCTTCGTAAGAATGACCTGAAATTAAGTTAAAAGACTGCATATCAAGGAGAAAAGTTGAATCGTTGGAGACGTGGGGAGAACTTGCTTAACCTTAACCAAAAAAATTTTTTAACCAAATAAGCCTAATTTCCATCCTCATATCTAACACCACTTCGCAGAAGAAACAATAGCTCTCATCCTTATTTACAATCTTTAGTGATCTCCTTATCGCAACGTCTGGTCTTCATATTTTATTCCCAAGCTCTAGAAATCAGATTAACTTTTGAAGTAAAATTTAAAGAATAAATGGTTAGTCAAAGTAAGTCAAAAGAATACAAAAAGTAAAGATCCTAAGTAACACACTAAACATTACCGTCAAATATTCATTGGCCTAATGATGTTACGATTTTAGCAGGTCTGCTATTATTTTAGTGATAAATTTGCCCTGCATCTTTCTTAATGTTATAGGCAGCGGAGCTGGGTGCAGTCTGTACCTAAAAGAGGAATTTGCATGCGAGGGTGAGTGAGAAAACATATTCTCCACAGCTTCAGCTTTATGAGATTTTCGGTGATAACCATTAGCAAAGTCTTATATAGCAAAAGAGAATTTAAAATGGAAAAATGATGAAAACCGATTATTTTGGAAGACAATGTGACAGTGCAATAATATTCGAATGCAATAGCAGAGTAACGAGAGTGAGTTGTTTTTGGATCTTTGAGGTGGCAATTCAAATAATCATTAAAGCTGCAGCTAAAAGGAACCAACTACATAAGAATTTTTCTAGAGAACACCTTGCGCAAAAAGTTTGAACTTTAAATGAAATAAAAGATGCTCGAAAAAGAACCAAGTAGAATGTAACGTTTTCTCTCGTTGATTAGAAACAAATGTTGTTGCTAAGGAACAACACCTACGCTGTTTTTAATAGATGTCATCGTATGGAAGCAAGTGAAAAAGAAAGCCACGTTACTTAATATTGCAAAAAAGTTCTCTTTTCTAACAAATTTAAAGAAAATTTACCTTCCTGGTCTACAAATTTCTACATCTATATGCATAAATTCTTCACATTTCCAATACCTCCATCACTTTTGAAAATTCTCTTCACTTCTGTCCGAAGAGGAGAGGAGACTCATTACTACCTGAGATAAAATAAGAAATTTTGGACAATTTTCGGATACAGCTTACTACTTCGACGTTATATTTAATTGATGAAACATTTTAATTTTTCAATTCCCATAAATCTTTTTGCAAAATAAGAAAGGTCCATAGAACTGAAAAGCATTGGGTAATGGATCAGAAACAAACAGATAAGTAAGAGAGGGTAAGAGGGGGGAGAGAGGGGGAGGCGGGGAAATATTGTCGTATTCGCATAAGATGAGTTTATCACTCTATAGATGATTGAAGTAGGATAAGCTGTAACTAAATGGTGTTACAGGTAGAATTGATGAAGAGAAATATATTAATGATAAGTATGGTTTGTTTTTAATAAACAAGGTATTTAAGCACAACATACACGTAGACATAACACTGTACTGTCCACAATATTATCCAAATACCTTTACAAAAGAGACCACGGAGCTGTTAAACACTTCTCCCTGTTTCACAAAGTAAACAGATTACGTGGCAGACAAATAGATAGACACATCGCTTGATAAGCCGTTATAAAATTTAATTCACAACCGAAAATTCTCCTTTTAAAAGCAATTGGCTTATTACTCATAGCATTATCAATCTGTCTTTAATATTGAAGAGAAAAATGATTGCAGCATGATCACCACGCAATCCATTTCCATGAAATTGATCAATCATGTACACTACTGAGAAGAATGCATATATTTGGCGCTGTAAAGCAATTTATAACACACATCCTAAAATTTTACTTAATTTTCACATGGAGTATAATCATTTTAAATGTTTACCCTTATCAAGATCTCACTTTTTAAGTTTTTTCGTTAGATTCATTATTTATGAATATTCAAATTTTAATGAAATATGAAATCCATAAGAACAGTAAGTAATGAAAAATTATCGAGGAAATAAGATATTAAGGCCTGAAATATGAAAATAGAAGGAAGTCGATCGAGTGAATAAGGAATACGATAGATGTGACAGGTGCAAAGGTCAAGTGTCAGACTTTTCTGTCTGAGTTCAAGGACTGATTTTAAAGGACACAGTAGCAGAACATTTATTCGGGATAGAGAAAAAAGGCGGAGAGAACAAACACTGGGATGATTAGACGCCTATGTTGAAGGACGTAATCAACTATCGAGCTATGAATATCTCGTCTGTTACAATAATTTTCCTCCAACTGTATCTCAGACTTTCCCTCACTGGTAAATAGTATAGTTCAACTTCAGGGATCAAAACCAATAATTCACAGTAATTCATTGAAAATTCACCTAAAATCAGTGATACTTAAGCATAAAAACTGATTTTCCAATCTGCTTTGTGCTTAATTCTAATATTTTTCTTGAATAGACCAAAATAAACAATCTGTAATACCTACACTAACGATCGCTTATTTTCATTTTCGTGCAATTTGATGTGCTTAAGACTAGCGAATTTGTCTATCAAAAGGACTACAAAATTGAAAAAATATAAATGACTTCCAAATTTCATCTTTCGGAAGGAAGCTTAGGGAAAAGTGTACTACAGTGGTAAAAAAACAGGCCTATCGATCTGAACCTCTTTAAACAGCTAATAACATCGGAAGTAAAAATAAATTCTTTGAAATAAAATTCGAGATTTCTTGAAGACCAATCGAAGAACCATTTAACAGAAATTTTCAAAAAAAGCACTTCGAAAAAGTATGAATAAGGAAATTGGAAAGTGCGGACGATATAGCAATTGCGAATTGTTGCAGGATGGGCATGGGGATATTAGCAAGCAAAATTTTACTTAAATTTAGTTGTCATATACGGACTTTCATTTTATAAGGCTCTCCGTCTGAAAGAGCACAAATACAGCTTTTGTTCGTTTTGAAAGCCACCGATCATTTTGAATGGTTTTATAAAAAATTGTTAATTTGGCACAGGTTAGATAGTTTAGACATATTATCTCTTACTTCTCACTGATAATAATTTCTGCTAATAATTAAATAAAACTCAGTAGTCTAAATATCTGAACTACCAAAATAAATTCTTTTCTAAAAACAGATAACCGGCTGGAGAGGTATGTGTCAGCAACACTTACTGAAAGTAGTGGATTCTTCATTTTCAAATAAATATAGATAAGATAAGGCTTCCAAACGAGCACACAGGTTTGAATTTAAAGAACTTTGAAAATATTTATGAAGTTAAGATTAAAAGAATATAATAACAACGAAGTCTTGCCATAAATAATACTTAAGCTGGAAGAATGTAGTTCGGTTTATTAATTAATAAAAAAGTCAATATAGAAGCGGCTGCATAATACAGAATGAAAGGAATTTTAGTATGTTATGCAGTGCAGTCCAGAATTTATGAGTGCAGAAATATGTCAAATCAGCTAAAAACCGTCAACAAATTTGTGAAGACAACCTATAATAGCACTATCCTCACTTATCCTTTACTTGCAATACGAGCATTATTAATGAATTATTCTAAAACTGGCAGATTCTATTTAAGTTCAGTTCAGAATTTGAATGTTTTGGTAACAGCTACTGTTCAGGAAAAATTACAAAAATCGAAATTTGCTTATTGGCTTGGATTTTTTTTTCGTTAGTCTACATTTGAGAATCACTTGTCCAGTTGACAGTTTCATTTTTGAAGACATCTTTTGTTAAAATTTCAAAAAGAATTAAATTTAACTCATATCATGAATTTGAAAAAAACCTAATTTTATTTAAAAAAGAACTAATCATTGCGA
>JABVXU010000869.1:0-17155 GCA_013365365.1 Cruorifilaria tuberocauda
TTTTATTGCAATGAATATATATATATATATAATTAATTATTTAATGAGAATTAAAGAAGTTGAAATAATTAACCTTTTGTTTTTGGTATTTAATAATGTTTTTTAATAAGAGAGTTAGTTAACTCTAACTGTAGGCGATACCATTTAAAACTCGAATTAGTCAGCCATTTCAAGAAGGACAAACCATTCATGCTGTTGGTACCACTAAACCTGATGCTAAAAGGTTTGAAAACTTTATTTATCATTTATATTTAAAATTTTCTTTAAATTTTGCTATTTTTTAGAAATTTTCAAAAAAATTCGTTAATATTTCATATCATTTTAAAAAGTATTACGATGATGAATATAAATAAGTTAACCTAGAAGCTTAGAGATAATTCAATAAGTTTAACCTAGAAGTCTAGAGTAACTTCAACCTACAAATTTAGTGATAATTTAGTAAGTTTATTTTTTTAATTATACCGCATTTACTAATAATTTACTAATTTGTATAACTAAGAAATGTTATCTTTTAAAATTATTCTCTTTATTGTTATCTTTTAAAATAAACCTATAAATTGAATTAGTAATATCAAGAATTTTTTTTTTAGAATTGATATTAATTTCCACAAAGGTCCCAGTAGAGATGCTGATCTGCCGGTACATCTCAGTGTTCGCTTTGATGAAGGTAATTTAAATTTCTTCCCTAACATTTTAGCAATTATTTCGTATTATTAAATTTTACTGGATATGAATTTATTTTCAGGAAAAATGGTTTATAATACATATATGGGCGGCGTTTGGGGAACTAATGAACAACGATTGAAAAATCTTTTCAAACCAAATACAGAATTCGATATTCGAATTCGAATTATCAATAATAAATATCAGGTATGATTTTTAAATTTACAGCAATTTTAAGTAATTCAGTTAAGGTTTTTTGCCTCCTTTCATTGTATCATTTTTAAATGATAACTGTAACTTTCATATCATACCAAATTTATTTTTTCAATTACTCCTTTTTATTACTTTTAATTACTCCTTTAATGAAATTAGCAAAATTTCTATTTTTGAATTAAACATAACTCTGAATTAGAGGCATTACTTTGTGTAAAGATTTATCAATACTTTGTAGAATGTTTATTCAATGATAACAGATTGACAAACTAATATCATTTTGAATGAATTATTTTAAATGAATAAGTTTACCAGAAAATTTATCAACAAAAAAAACTAAAGATCCAACGATTGATAAACTGTTAATAAATTGTTGATAAACTTTTTTAAACATCATTTATTCTTAAATTTAAATTAATTCCAATCACATACACAGATATTTGCTAATCGTATAGAAGTTGGTACATTTGAACAGCGAGTACCATTAGATGGAGTAAGTTAATTTTAATTTATTTAATTTTTTTAATTTAAACTCTTTTCCATTAGATAATTAAATTTCACATGAAGACTTACTTGTTATGATAATTATTCAAAGTTTTAGCCTTGAAGATTAATCCCAATTTTTTATTTTCAATCATATCGATATTTCATTTCATAAAAGTCATCATACAATCATAAATTATCATAAATTAGTCATTTCATCCTATTGATAATCCTTTTTCGACGAATACAATTTAAAGTATGAAATCATATATTTTAAAATTTAAAATTGAAAGAAAAAATTGATATCAATACTAATTGCTTCTTTTGCTTCTTTTGTTTAAATACTTTCGAAATGAAATGATCATTTAGGTGGATCACGTATCGATTTCTGGTGATTTGATCAATCTTCGATTATTCCACTATGGTGGACGAGTATTCCCGGTACCATATACAGCGGTTGCCGAACTTACACCGGGAAGACGACTGGATATGTCTTTACTTCCAGTTGGTAAGAAATGCCAATAGTGTTTACAGAATATTTTATGCTTTTCATTAATAATTAAAAAAAATTAGAAAATTATTAAACAATAATAATAACAAGTAATTAACAGATTAAATTATCAAATAGTAATTAAGCGCTTTACAAGTAACTTTACAAGTAAAATACTTCCTAACAATTTTTGATTTCCTACAAACTAACTTATAAAGAATATTTTAGGAACAAAAATAAAAAACATTTTGTTCTCTTCATTAGTTAGCTTTACTTAACAAATTAAATTATCAAATAGTGATAATGAGCGTAAGTTTGATAATGTAAATCAATAAATGATAACGTTTACTGAATTGATTATAAAATAATATGAATAGTTAGTTAGCTTGCAAGAAATTATAAAATATATAAGAAATATTTTGCTTATCAGAGAGTTACTTGAATAACTAAATGATAATGAAAAAGGTGATAAGTATTGGTGATAAGTATTTAAAAAATCCAAAACTCATATTTAATCAAATTTGTTATGCTCTTCATTAATTAGTAGAACTTTAAAATAAAAGCGATAAGCTGACTGATAAATTTTAGGTAAACGATTTAATATCAATTTATACAATAGCAATCGACAGTGTGCATTGCAAACATCAATTCGATTCAATGAAGGTGTTGTGGTACGTAATGCAATGGAAAATAATACGTGGGGACGTGAGGAACGTGAGGGCGCGATACCGATCGTCAGAGGAGAAATGTTAATTTTCTCTTCGTTTAACCTTTTAAACTTTTAGCTTAACGTTTAATTTTTTAAGTTTTTATTTTTTTTCAGCCGTGAATTTTAGCTTGGCTTTAGTCCCTCTTAGTCATGAGTTTTAGCTTAGCTTTTTAATAGTTTTAGTTTAATTTTCTTTATTAACTTTCTTAAAGCTCTAGTCTCGAGATTAAAACTTTCTGAGAACTTTCTTGATCTTCAAACTTTCTCAATCATTTAATTTATAGCGTATCTTCGTTCATATGATGAATTTCCTGAATTTATTTAAATTGAAATTTATAATCTGGTAGTTAGGAATTTTGCATGTATTAAAAATTCAAAAAAAAAAATTTTTTTCATTACTTCTGAAATAAAAGTTATAGTTAAAGTAATAAAGAAATTTTAATTTTTCATATTATAAATACAAATTTTACTTTCCCTTTACATTTTATACCTTTTCAATTTCAACTGATAATTTTTTAAATAATTTAAAAAGAATTTATCATTAAAATAGATTTAGTTGCAGCCTTTTTAATTTTATGATCATTTTAGTGCTGATATAACGATTATCAATGAGAGATACAGCTTTCAAATTTTCTTCAACGGTAATCGTTTTGCGACATTTGCGCATCGCGGATCACCAGATGATATCAGAACGTTGGAAATTGATGGTGAATGTGAAATATTTTCTGTCACAGTTAATAATGCAGTTGGTGTATAAAGATATGTTTGTCTCTCTCTCTCTCTCTCTCTTTCAGTTATCAGTTTATACTTAATTAATTTAATTAATATATCATTTTATTCACTCTTAAGAAAATGATTTGTAATCTTTGAATTTTAACTTCTCTCTCTCTCTCTCTCTCCCACTCTCCCACTCTCTTTCAGTTATCAGTTTATATCATTTTGCTCATTCTTAAGAGAATGGATTTGTAATTTTTGAATTTTAAGCTTTGATGTTTAAATTTTAAATTGTAATAGCGCTTATCATCAAATTATGTAATTAATTTTGAAGCAACAATTTCGATGTATCTAATGATTTATCCTTTTTTTTTGGATTTGTTCATTTCATCATCTATAAATCAATTTAAATTAATCTTTCTTAGCTGCTTTTCGACTTCCTATCATTTCCCTTCAAACTTTCTCGAGTCCTGCAAATTATATGATAAGATAGGATTTTATCATTTCACAATTTATTAATGAGAAATTGAAGATGTAAAAGGCAAACAAAAAATTAATTTAATAAAACATTCAATAAACTGAAAAATTCTACTTTTTCCATTACCTTACTCTTTTAATTTATAAATTCTACTACCTTTAATGACATTCATTATAAATTTTATTTTAATAAAAAGGAATTAATTTATCATTTTAATATTTATTTCTGTAATTCGTTGAATATCTTTATTATTACTAGTTCATACAATTTTAACATGCAAATTCAAAAATGCAATTTTCTTCACGCAAAAAAAGAGAAGATGAAAATTTTTTAAAAGAATATTTAACAGGTAAAGGTAAAGGGGAAAAAAAGTTTATATAATTAACATCAAAATATTATTATACTACAAAATAATTCTTTTTCAAAGTATCAAAAAGAAGTGAGAATGATATGATTGAAATGAAGAATTGGCATTGAATATAATCATGAAATACACATTATTTGCGTGAGGAAATGATGTTACTTTTCAAAAAATAAAAAAAGAAAGGATTGAAATTTTTCGAAATTTTAAATTCCTGAAATTTTACAAAAAAAAAAAAAAGAATTTGATTCAGTTTATTTTTTGCAGTAAAACTTACCAAAACTTTTTGAAATTAGTCATTTTCAAATAGCTATAAATGAAATGAACGATAATTGTGAAAGCTTGAAAAAAAAAAGGAATAATTAAATTTAATTAATAAAAGCTAACTTCTATAGCCTTCTATAGCTAATTCAGCAAATTTGAAAATAAATGGAAATTTTTAAATTTCTCTTACCTTTTCTTTTTCATGCTAATTTCTTAATTAGCAACAGAAAAAGTTATAGCTTAACTTATTGGAATAGCTATAGATGAATCATGCATTCATGGAAAAAAAAATGGAAAAATATAAAATTTGAAAAAAAAACATTTTTTTGTACAAAAATTTTGAACAATGAAGGAATTTACTTTGAGAAATTTTTTAAAAAATTTCATTAAAATATTTTTTCGAACTCAAATTTAAACGATTTATTTTATATTAATTTAAAAATTTCAGAAAAATAATTTTTGAAAAAATTCAAAACGATAATTTTCATCTAATAAACTTTTATAATTGTTGAATTATTGGGCGCAATTATTCAAACAACAATTTGCGCATTCCTTCATCTCTCCTCATACATTATTAATAGTTTTCTTTTTTTTTAAATCTAAATATGCTCAAATATTTTTATATCCATGAATCCAGTATAATCCATAAAATTAAAAGGAAAAAATCAATCTGATCCATTATTAATTTTTTAACTCTTTCAAAGCTTAATTAATTAAGCATCAAAAATTAAACTAAAAACTTTTCCAAAACTTAATTAGGCATTAAAATAAAATGAAATTAGTGTGTGATTTTAGTGATAGGGCAGTGAAAATCTAATAAATATTGAGAGGAAAGAAAAGAGAGAGAAGAAGAAATACAACAGCATGGAAATTAAAGCAGTTTAATAAAATTGAATGTACACAAAAGGAATGTAGAAAGAAATTCATAATTGAATAATTGGATAGAACTGTATACAGTAATAGTACAAATACTACAAAAAGGTATAAATCACCACCTGACAGTATGAATTGTGAGCAATAAAAGGAGTAGTAGTATAATTAATGTAAATCCATAAGAAGATTTCCATCGTCTGGTACTACTATTTTCTCGCACTATAAAATTATATTAGCTAAAAATTTGCTTAATTAAAAATTTAAAATAATCTAAATTAGAATTTTCTAAATGGAAGCGAGATATTAGCTTACAATTTTTTAAAATTGAAACTTTAAAATATAGAATTATATTAGCTAAAAATTTGCTGAATTGGAATTTTTAAAATTTGAGATATATTAGCTGAAAATATGCTAAATCAAAAATTTTTTAAATTTAAAATATGTTAGCTAAAAATCTTCGATTAAAAGTTTGAAAATTTTCAAAAAAAATTTGAAATAGTATAAATTAGAATTATTTAAATATAAAATATATTACCAAAAATTTTCTACAAAAACTCAAAAATTTTTTTAATTAAAATATTTTCTAAAAATTTCTAAATAAATTTCTAAATTACTCATTCTCTGACTCGTTTATTTGAAATATTTAAAAAATTTCCAAAAAAAAAAGCTTAAAGCTTAACAAGTTGTTTATGTTAATTCAAAAAACTTTTTTTTAATATTACTTCAAATATGCAAGCATCCATAATGTCCATTTTTCTTTTTATTTTCTCAAATGATCAAATTTATCATGATCTTTTATCATAATCATAATTTTTCAACTCTAACTTTTGCCAAGAAAATTTAACCATAATTGAGATATACAGTTTATTTTTGGAATAATCAAAAAAAATTTTTTTCTTGTCTTCTTTGATATTATTATCAATTGTGTATGTTTTCTGAGATACGATAAATAGAGTAAAGTAATTACTTGAAATCATTTTAAAAATTTATGGAAAGAAAATTAAAGCTTAAGGTTAAGCAACAATCTGTTTATACTAATTCAAAAAAACTTTGTTTTTCTCGCTATTACTAACTTAGCAATAACCAAAAAAGTAAAATAATTAAATTAATTGTTTTCAAAGTAAAAAGTAATAAGGTAATTGTCTTACAAATTTCACTTACAATAGTTGGCAAATTCTAAATCCTTTGCATTTCGCCACAATTCACATTCATCCTTTTTTCGTCTCTCAATGGTTGATCGATCATTTTTTGTATCAGCTCGTAAATACATCCATTTTTCCGTTTCACGATATTCCGGCCAACGAGCATGACTCCGATCATCGAAATCCGGTTCACTAGAAGCGGAAATCTTTGAGTAAATGCACTTAAATATTAATAGAAACCATATATACATATGGCACATGTATGGCGCAAGGTTATCAATTTACCAAACAACTATCACAATTGCGCTCCCGGATAATCCCGAGGATGCAATCAACGAAAAAAATGAACCTGCATAGTACATATACACGTATGGCGCAGAGTTACGACTTACAACCAATAGACGAATTATCACCAATTACGCTCCCGGATAATCCCGGGGATGCAAACAAAGAAAAAATGAACCCATGTAATACATATACGTATATGTTAACTCTGTTAAAACAACTTCATACTTTACTTAATAATTTAGAATTAAGCCTTTTTTTCCAAATCACAACATATCTAATTATATGTATATGTTATGCTATCATGGTAACGGCAACGATAATGATAATGGGTAATCATAATCATAATCATAATCATCATTCTTTTGCTTTTTGAGCAAAAAATAAAAACAAAAATTCAAACCCATAATTAGCAAAATTAGTCCAATATTTCATTATTTTTCCACTAAGAATACGTTCTTGATTGGTATAATTAGCAGTTCGATTATAGAGCGGTACACCAAATACAAACTCAATTTCATATCCATGCATAACACCTGCCCATTCCGGCCATGGATTTGCACTGTAAATACCAGTTATCAATCAAGTGATAACTATCAGTTAATTATCATTCGCTTCATTCTTTCCTAAACTCCCAATATTTTTATTCAGCAATATCTTCACAATAATTAACAATCAATATTGATAATAAGTAATAATGAAGATGTAAGCCTATCCAAGTGTTAGTAATAATTATCAATATAAGATATAATTTTCATCTAATATTTATCAATATTATCATTACTTTATCACTATCAATAACAATATTACGACTAATAAAAAAGCCAATTCCTAAAATCATCATTTCTTATATATTCAAGCAAATGATTTAATAGATAGTATAAACTATTAGAATGAAAATTGAAACGAATGACTGATTTGCTAATTATTAAAACTTACCTGGAACGCTGATCGAAATAATAGACGTAAATTTTACCACTTCCATTTTTCATATGATCAGCAAACCATATGCTATCACATGTAAAAAAGTAATCACCAACCATTTGATTAATCTAAAAAATGAACTTAAAAAGATTATGAATAATTTCCAAATCATATTCCCGATATTTCTTGATATTAAATTTAAACGTTAATCATTAAATATTATTATAATTTTCACTTTTCATATGATTTTTTCGCTTATCTAATAAATTATCCGATGAGAAATGATAGATGATAGGGAAGATTAAATTTAAAACTCCAAATTGATTAGTAAAAAAAAGGTTACTCTAATAAAAACAAGAGAAGAAAATTTCCTAATCAATAAACTATCTTTTAAGACAAATTAACACTATCAATTAAATAAGGTGAGGAAAATATTTATATTAGGAAAAGCATAATTGCTAACTTCTAAGCTTATTTCTCTATCAGTACTCTGTATATTTAAATTTAATTCTTATTATGCTTCACTAGAGCGTATATAATTTGATCTATCGTTATATTTCAAATGAATTAACTTGAACTTTAACCTGTTCAGCATAAAATTTATTTTTCTTAATGGAATTCTCGCATCGTCGATCCATATATGTGAAAGCAGCTGCTTGACGAATTAATTTTGATTGTGTTTTAAATGCGGTTTCAATACAATTCAGGAAATCTTCTTGACTTAATAAAGGTTGTTTCGGTTTATCGAAATATTCCGGAAGAGAGTAAATATTCCAGTAATTACCTCAAACGATAATTTTCCATTGCTATTCAATTGTAAATTAAATTTCAATAATTTCACTTTTAATAATAAAGAATTACTTCTAATTGTCGTTACGAGAACTTTCTATAAATCAATATTAAGCAAAAAGTTATTACTTTTTGTATGCTGAAAAGAATCTATGCAAGTACTGAGATACTTGGAGATTTGAAAAATCATTTTTCTTTTTTTGCACTCCTCCATTAAATGTTAAGTTGTACTTTTTAGCAATAGAAATATAATCTGTGTTCGAGAATTCCTTGAAAAGCTTTTAAACAAATAAAATGATCAAGTTTCACATCGATACCTTCATCATGATTTATACCAATCATTAAATCAACATCCATATTGTGATCGCCATTTCGTAATGCTTTAAATGCATCATATTCTTTGAAAAAATTACGATCTTTTGAAACAATTACAAATGGAAATTCCAAAAATTCCAAATTATTCCACATTCCATCAATTAATTTTGCTGCCGGTATTGCTTTCAAGCATTCAATCGTATCAATTATCTGAAATTCATTATGAATATTGTTATCTTTAAACATTTAATCGTATCTGAAATCAATTATATCGGAAATGAATTATCTATATTGCTTTTAAATATTTAATCGTATTTGTTATCTAAAATGAATTATTAAAAGTAAAAAAATGCATTCTTTAAAAATATAATTAATTTCAATTTTAATTTAGAAATTTGATTTTATACAGACAGCTTAAATTGTAAAAGAAGCATTGTTAGCGATAATTTTTTGAAATAATAAAACTTTTCAAAGTATATTTAATTTAAAAATTCGGCTTTATAAAGATAGCTTAAATTTTGTAAGAGAGGTATTTGTAGCGATAATTTTGTCAGCAATTTACAATCAAAATAATAAATTTAAATTTTTAATTTAATTATTAAATTTACAAAAATTGTTGTTATATATTTTTTCTTCTTTCATATAATTCTTTCTCCTTATTTTCTTCTTTTCGCAAACATTTTGTATGAAAATATTTGAAAAATATAAATTTATAGCTAATTTTTGATTTTAAATAATAATTTAATTTCAAATAATCATTAATAATAATGATTTTGAATAATAAAAAATGTTTATTAAAACCTAAACATTCTTCCCTATTGTTTATGAGCTACATGGCTTATCAGTTTCACTTATCGCTTATCAATTTCAGAATTATATTTTTATCATTCTAACATTCAATCATTTCATCGTGTAACTTAATATGAGGCAGTAAAACTGTATAAACTTTTCCATTATTCTGTTTGTTTATTTATTTTTGAATTGTTTATTTAATTTTTCTATGTGATTTTTTTTTCATCAATTAACCATTATATGATAAAATACTCCGATAATTAATTAATTAATTAACAAAAAATAGTTGAAGAAATTTTAATATCGTCAAAATATGAACAAACCTTGAAATTTACAATGATAAAAATCCAACCTTTTCTTTTTCACAACCATGATACTTAGCTAATGCAAGGCTTTTCTTCATAGCATGTTGTGGTGAATCCATCGACCATTTATTATCCAAACTACCGGATTGCAGGATACCTCGTTTGAAAAGACCGCGACTTCCCGGTGCAATTAAATGCGCAACAATTGATGCTGCACCAGCTGATTCACCAAATAATGTTACTCGAGAGGGATTTCCTCCAAAAGAAATGATATTATCCTGAATCCATCGAAATGCCAATTGCTAAAAATAATATTTATCATATATGTTAACAAATTTAAAACTTTTAATATTTAAAATTTGGTATTTTTAAACAAACAAACAAATAAACAAAGATCTCAAAAAAGAAGGAATACTATGTAAACTAAGCTTTTAAATAATTTTTCAGTTTTTTAATTCAAAAAAGAAGTAATAACAAATTCGAATGTAATAATAAAAGAAAAAAATTAAAAGACAAATATAATTATAATTTCAAGTGAAAGAAAGATATTTAAAAATGAATGAATACCTGATCTAACATTCCCATATTACCGGGAATATCATTATGATCCAAATACAGGTAACCAAATGGTCCAAGACGATAATTAACATTTACAACAATAACATTACTTGTAACTGCCATAGCTTTTCCATCATATAAAATTAACGATGGACTACCCGAGTAATAGCCACCACCAAATAGCCAAACCATTGTAGTTAAATTACTGGAAGCAAAGTATGAAATCATTTTCATTGAAGGAGTAATAATTAATTTGAACAGTTTAAGCTAATTAATTATTCAATAATCTTTTTTAGCACTTTTAAAATTCTTTTATAACGATATAAAAAATTTTTCGAGATGATAGCATGAATTAATTAAATAAGCTAATTAATAAGCAGGTATATGAAATTTTGAAAATTTTATAAGCTAGTTAAACAACAGTTTTTCTCGATACGTTTAAAAAATTTTTTAAAACTCTATAAATTAATTAATTAAGTTAATTAATAATGATAAATAAAAAGGTAATATTAATTAATCAATAATTAAAAGAAATTCTTTCATAACAAAGGATTTATTGAAAATTTATAAATTAATTAAAATAAACAAGTTAATAAACAAGTATACAAGTTTAAGCAAATATATATATAAGTAACAAATAAGTTATTAATTAAAGTAAGTAAATTAATTAATATAAGTTATAAATAAGTTAAATTAAATTAAATTAATTAAACAAATAAATAACTTTTCAACATTTTCTGGAATTTCTTTTTTTCTACAATAAGGCAAAAATCTTTTTGAGAAAAAAAAATAGAAAATCGAACCGAAAAGTTTTTAATTTGTAAAAGCTTTAAAAAGAACAAAAGATAAATTAATGAAGTAATTAATTTAAGTAATTAAGTTTAAATTAAAATTAAATATAAAAAAATTTACTAAGCATCGGCTGGTGCCCAAATATTCAATCGCAAGCAATCTTCCTGAACTGGCGTATTAGCATTCCACATTTCGGAACCCCAAAATGTTTCATTGTACGTATCTCGACCCTATAAACAATTTTATTTGCCCAATTACTTTCTTACTGTACAAGTAAAACTTGAAAATAGAACTTAAATGGTGCAACTTGAAAATATATTAAAAGTAAAAAATAGCAAATATAATAAATAGCAATAATTATCATAGTAATAATAACTATAGTAATTAATATGTAGTAAATAGTAATATATGGTAATAATTAAATATGTTAAATAGTAAAAGTAAAATAATAAAACTTAAAGTTATAGTAAAACTGCGACTTTCTTACTTTATAAGTACATAAATTAGAAACTTGAAAATATATTAAAATTCAAATATATTAAATTAAAGGAAAAAACTGTTTTAATTTTATGTGAAGTAAAGTAAATAAATCAGAAAGCCAAAAAATGAACAATGAAAAAATCACAGCAAAATTTAAATAAACATGAAATTAACATTTCTTTTCGAAATTTGTTAAAAGCAAAAATAGTGAATTAGCTAACTATAATTTTCATTGATAAAATGATTGATTAATTAATTAATTCGATAAAAATAATTTAAATCAAATAGAGCCATATTTTCCGGAAATTTTTTTGGTTAGCATTAAATTGTAATGAAATGTATTAAGCCAGAAAATTAGAGAATTAAAAAATTATTGAGAATATATGAAGTAATCATAAGAAAAAAATAACATAGGAAATATAGAGAAAAGCAAAAGAGAAAAAAGATTAAAAAAGAAATAAATGGATTAAAATCAGAATTAAAAAATATTTTGGAAAAAAGAATAAAATAAATTCAAATAGAATAATAACTTTGATTTTTAATTTGTATTAGGATTATTTTGTTTATATTTATTTATTGTTTACTATTTATTTTGTTTATTTATTTACTATTTATTAATTATTTACTATTTTAAACTTCAATTTGTTTTTACTTCCTTTCTTTTAAATTGCTTATTGTTCTTGTTAAATTTTTTTTTAACTTCAATTTATGATAGTTTAAATTTTAAAATTGAATAAATGCGCTGATAACCTGATAACATGCAGGTGAAGGAACGGTAGTATCAATGATATCTTTCCATGGTCGTTTCGGTATTGGTGGTCGAAAACGATTGTCACCAACCGGTGGTTCAGCAAACGGAACGCTAAGAAACGATCGAACACGTTTTCCAAGTATCGATGATTCATAACCACGTATCATACCATTACGTGTTTGCAATTCCACAATTGATTTCTTCTGATCATCAACATTTGTGCTGATTTCCTAAAATTTTCGATATCTCATTGATAATTGATATCATTGATACTGATAATTCGTATCATTGATAATCATTGATATTGATAATTCTAATTATTCTAATTAATTGTACATAATTAATATTAACTTATAAGAATTAATTAATTTTGAATCATTCGTTTACCTTATTTGAATACAATACGATATTTTTTAATTTATACAAAAATTTTTAATTTAAATTAAGTTAAAAATTTAATTTAAAAATGAAATTTAAATTATACAAAATTATAGAAACATGTTTTTTGTTATCGTTTTTCTGAAATCACTTATCATTTATCACTATCATATTAATCATTTATCATCATTTAATCCATTATTTATGCAACTGTTTATAATTGAAAAATAATAGATAAATAAAAATTCATTCCAAGCATTTCCTAGTTCTTATTTTACAAAATTATACTCAATATACTCAAATATCAATCCATTTTACGTTTAAACAATTAAAGTAAAAAGCTTCTTTTTTTAAATTCAAATTTTAAATTAATTTAAACTAAATTTCATTTTTGTAATTGAAAAATAATAGAATTTTTTTTTGAAATATTTTAATTTAATGATTAATGATTATTATCACTTACTTGAAATAGTGATAAGAAGGTAAAGCTGAAAAATGTCAGCAATTTTATCATTGTATACGTCACTTTTTTTTTTCAATCAACCATATTTTGCTTTTTTTCTATTAGCAAAATCTGCAATAAATTTGCTTAAATTAATTATATACACGCAATTAAACGTGTAGCAAAGCGAGCAACGTCAAGCAAATGTATATAAATATAAATATTTATCTTGCACGAATAATAGAAATTACAAAGATAAGATAAGATAAGAATGATAAATTAACAGCTAAGATTTTCAAAAAGCTTCCAAGTTGAAAAGTAAATCGTGTAAAATGATATGTGAAACTAATTCATCAATCAGGAATCCATTTACATTACTCGCATAATATCTCATATACCTCTCTCTCTCTCTCTCTCTCTCTCTCTCCTCTCTCTCCCTTTCTCTCTCTTCCTTTATCTCTCTCTTTCTCAAAAAAGAAAAAAAGATTTGCTATATCATTGTGGATTCCATTCAAATTCCATTCAATTATAAATTATGCGTGATTTTTAACAATTTCAAATTATTACCTTTAAAAAAAAATTTCACCTAAAATAGGTAAAAGAAATTCCATTTAAAATTTAGGTAGAGAAGTTTTTTCTCTGATAATTAATAATAAGCTTTTGCAATTATCAATCAGTTATTTCTCAGAATAGTTTCTTCTCTGATAATTGATAGAAAGTTTTTCTGATAACTGATAGTAATCAGTAAACATTTTCAATTATCAATCAGTAAACATTTCTATAAATATTTTTTATCAGTTATTTTTATGAAAACAAAAAATAAAGAATTGATTATATTAAATGAAATGAAGAAGAGATGAGATGGTAAATTTGAAGCGTTTTTTTTCCAAAAAAAAAACTTCAAATTTTCATTCCTTTTGAAATTTACTAAATGATATCATACTTCTTTAAAAAGTAATTATCAACAAGTAACTCTGAAACGTGAAATTTCATATACCTTTCGAATGAAATGAAATGAAATTATTTACAAAACAAAATTGTACTGTTTAACAAATAAATTCTCGAATTGCAGATAATAAAGGAAGAAGTTTTTTTTAGTTTGAATGAAAAATGAAAAGAATTAAATTAAATCGGTAAAATTGAACGGAAAATTTTTATCGATAAATCTTTGATAACTGTTTAAACAGAATGTTTAGACTTGGAAAAAAATTTCATACCTTTCACCTCTTCAAACGGTAAAATAAATAAATTCATACCTTAATCTCAAGTATAAATAACCGAGAAGAGATACTTAAGTTCAAAGGTTAGCTTGAAATTTTTTCACTCAATAAATTTTGAATCAAAAATTTCCATTAATAGTAAAATAATTAACAAAAGTATATACAATCTTCTTCGAAGCGGATAAGAAATGATTAAAGTAAACTTTATCAATCATCCGGAAAAAGCTAATATTTTCCGTAAGTGATTGAAAGTTATTAAAAAAGTATATTACTTTAGAGGAAATGAAATGAAACGAGTGCGTCACGTATAATTTCAAAGTGTATAATCTTCTTCCAACGATAAAAGAAATGATTTTATCAATCATCCGGAAAGAGCTAATATTTTCCGTAAGAATTGGATAACAATAATTTATTCCATTCGATGATGAAAGGATAAATGAATATTTGCGGAAACTTTATTAAGCATATCGAAAAATGATTGCTCCACTTTTTCGTTTCTTCTCTTTTTCGATTACTTTCAGAAAAATAAATATTTCTTCTTGCGAGTAATAATTTTATGCTTAAAATAAATTTACTGCATAATATTTTATTGAAAATAGAAAAATGTTCAAATTCTTCGTTTTCCTAATTGGCAATTCAAATTCCGGATTCTATTCCATTGGTCCCAAAGTTTAATTAATTGAATTTCAATTTAAATTCAACTGCACTACTAGCTAATTCATTATACGTTTAAATTCATTATAAATTTAAATTATAAATCTGAATTCAATTTTATTAATAGCCAATTAAAAAATTTAATTTCAATTAGATTTTGTTAAATTTTTAATTTAAATTTCGATTTTCAGATGAAAACTTTATTATTAAAGTAATCATTAAAAAAAAACAACGAATTCTTCAAAAATAAGTAATTGATAAGTAGTAAGTAATATAAGTAACAGTATAAATAAAAATAAGTAATTGTATAAAACGTTAAGAAAAAAGAATTTGAAGTGAAATTTTAATTCAATATAATTGATATTTAACTTGTTTCAAAAAAATCGATTTAATATTTATTTAATTTGAAACAAAAAATGAAAATTTATACTTAATAATAACAAATTATTTAATTAAATTATTAATTAAACATTTAGTAAAAGTATTTACTGTAAAATCGATAATTTCACATTATTTCAAATTGATTATGTGATCCGGTGATGATTTGGTCATTTTGATAACAGTGATAACAAATTGATCATTCGAAATCGATCAGTTTGATATCAGGAAGAATATATCATTTCCGGTCTTTCACTAGCTGATAACTAATTGTTGCAGTAAAATACTGAAGAAAAAGATAATAAAAAAAGATTGATTACTTACTTCATATCAATATTTCATTAATTATCTGGTATAACTTACTTATATATTACTCTTAAAATTAAGTAATTCTAAGAGAATTGGAAGAAGAGAATGTTTATCATACAAATTTCAGGGATAAAAAAAATTCACTAAGAGTGCAAAAAAAAGAACTTGATAATTAATGAAATTGTCTTTTTTGGATAAAGGAAGAAAGAATTGAGAAAGAGAGAGAGATGGCAAATATACTTTACTTCTTTTGCCTCAAGTAAATTTATGGGAAAGAAAGAGAGAAAGAGAGAGAGAGAGAGGGAAAGAGAGAAGTTGGTTGTAAGTAAATTTACAAGAGAGAGAGAGAGAGGAAAAGCTAAAGAATAATAAGATACTGTAAGGAATTGAATTAACAAATACATTAATCAACCGGTAATTTGATAACGAAGTTCAAATCAAACATTTTGTTTCAAACATTAATTTCTCTTAAAAGGTACTCTTCTAAATGCATTTTAAAACGCGTTTTAGAAACGACATTTCTTTTCTTACTTTTTTTTTGTTGAGAAGCATCAAACAACAAATTTTAAGTACAATAATTATTAAATTAACTGTTAATTAATGATGCTAATTGAGGTATTGAAGAAAGATGGAAGATAGGAGAATTATAGTAATGGAAAAAAATAACAGGCTAAAAAAAGAAAAGCTAAAATTGAAATTCATGATAAGTGAAATCTAAATCTAAAAAAAATCAGAAGTAAAATTTAAAAATGCAAAATAACTAAATTAAGATAACTCCATATAAAACAAATAAATAATAAAAACACCTAAAAACCTTTATCTTATCAAAATACGCAAGTCTATCGTATCAAAATATAAATATGATAGAAGGATGGATGTAAAAGAGAATTTCATATATGTGAAATCAATGATAACATTTATCAAAGTGATTCCTCGATGTATTTAACTCTATCTTCGATATGTTTAACTTTTAAAAAAAGAGAGAAAGAAAAAATTTCAAGACTGAAACAGACTGAAATCGATTCCACGCATAATCATTACATAACAAGTAAGCATTTTAAGCATAAAATTATTGCTCACAATAATACCGTTATTCTGTAAGCAACAAGTAAATTAACAGTTGAAGTATAATTTTACTTCTCGTATTTCATCCTATCCAAGCTTATTTAAAAGCTTTACAATACTAGCAAATTTTGCTACTTCGAAATATCAAAAAAAAAATACAAATTAAAAATGTTAACAGAAGTATGGCTAATAAGGAAAAATTGAAGAAAAACTTTTTTAATTTTTAAGTTAGCATAGAAATTCGAATAAAAAAAGTATGGTGAATTTTCAGAGTAAACGTTCACTTTGATAGTAAATTAAAGTTTAAAAAACATTTTACAATTGATGC